>JAKTWC010000048.1:0-116655 GCA_030560865.1 Nadsonia starkeyi-henricii | reverse complement strand
CGGCCATATCCATTGGAAAGCACGATTTCCCGTCCGATCAATCATAGTTAAGCCAATGAGAGCCTTCATAAGTACTACGGTGGGAGACCACGTGGGAACATAAGGTGCTGCAGTCTTTTTTTAATTCATTCATTTTTTATCTACAAAATCAAGAAGATTCATAAGATTTGAGTCTGTTTCTCAACGCTGGCGCCGGTATTTCTTCCCCTATATTCTCTTTAGGAAGGAAACTACATCGAATCCATATTTCTCTTTTGTAATTAGGTTGTTTGACTGTAATTTTATTTTTTGGTTTTCTGCTATAGAATAAATAATCACATGAATCAAAAAACGAACTCCGGATTTTGATTTTATTGAGAATGGTAATTTACTTCCCGCAACGTTAAAACATTATTTTTTTCTTACTTTTTTCAGTTACCTAATCCTACTGAAAGTTGTGTATCTTCTCCCTGTACTATCCTGTTTCCTTTAATGGACCAAAAGTTAGATCGTCCTCTACTCTTCTGAAGGCTCATTTTGTCATTTTTTTTGATTTAATTTCGTACAAAAAAATGGGTTCTCTTTGATTTAATACTTAATCACTCATTTTCTGAAGTCAATTGAGTTCATATCGTATCCAGAATTGTCAGTCTCCGTACCCATCTTTCCGTATTATATTGTGCAATAAGGGTTTCAACTGTACTTCTATAGTTATATAGCTGGTTTAAATCTCTCGTAAACCAAAAAGAGGAAAAAAAATCAATCGGCGCAAATGGTCCAGTTTCAACTGGAATAATATACGAGATTAAAGATTTGTGTTATCTTAATTTATCACCCGCTTGGATTTAATTTATATAAGGTATTTGAAATGTTTACTGAAATATTTAAGGATAAAAAAGTATAAACGGGAATGATTTTATCAGCTTTTTGGCTAATTATGAATAGAAATGAAAATTTTATTAAAAATTAGTATATGATAGAGAATGAAGAATTAAAAAGAAACGATACGCTAAATTAAAAAATTTAGGATCTCTTTCTGAATCTTCTTTCGGTACCTTGGTTTTGGGTAATGTGAACAACGTTGGTGGGGAGTTCAGAGAAACCGAGGGACTTGAGTAACTCGTTAGTGTCAGCATCGACTTGGAGCTTATCGTCAGAGTTAGAAAGGTCAAGGGCAGAGACTTCAGGAACGTATTGATCCTTTCTTTCACGTTCTTCTTCTTGAAGCTTGAAAGAGATACCACGGACGGGACCCTTTTGAATACGCTTCATTAAGTGAGTAGTATAACCAGCAATCTTGTTACGGAGACGCTTGGAGGGGATGACGGCAATTTCATCAGCAACACGCTTGTTGACTTCAAAGTCCAAGGTGAGCTTGGGGTAGTAACGCTCGATCATGACCTTAGCGGCACGCTTAACAGTTTTAGTTCTAACACGACCCTATATATATTTGTTAGCAGTGGTCACATATGGAGCGAGATATAGGGGAACTAGGTCGGCGTTATATCAGCTCTGACGGAATCGTTATTGATTTTATCATTATTAGTGTCGATATTATAACCAAGAGTGGTTCAAAGGGGGTCATATATGATGGTCTCACACAAGATGATTTCATAACAAAACGGGCAACGGGCAGCGGGAATGAAAATAAAAAAATCATGGGCAGGCAACTTTCACAATTTTGGTAATGGGGAGTGTGGAAATAGTATCGGATCAATAATAATAATAAAATAATAAAATAATCCTGGGATCTGCAAAAGACACCAGAGCGGTAATCTCTCACAGAACGGAACTAAACGACTAACCTCATTAACCTGTGATAATAGCAATAACACGTACCATTTTGACGATATATGTATTTTCTACTGACGGTAAACTCGAAAAGAGGGAGGAGAGAAACCTGGATTATTTTCACGGCGTATAGTTCAGGAGCGGTGCCGCTGTGGGCTGGCGAGCGACGGCACGGCGGGAGTTTGCAGGGCCACCCCCGGGTAAACGGCGAAATAGTCCGATGACGTCAGCAAGCGCACTATTTTTCCCAGAGTGCCGTTGGCGTTGGCGTTGGCGGCGCACTATTTTAACAGTACACTATTTTAACAGCACACTATTTTAACAGCACACTATAAGGGGCGTGGGTTACGTGACGGAGGCGCGAGGCTCACCCGGGAGCGGGCGGTTGGGGACTGTTTCTTTCCCGATTGGGAAGAGGGACGCCATCGACGCGGGCCGGCGGTTGCCGGGCAACGGCTGCCACCGCACCCCGTGCGCCGTGAAATAGTCGGGGCCATAGTTCAGCATATAGTGGGACTAATCACGCAGCTGGGACACGGCACAGCGTATGAGCCCCGGCGGATGGCGAAAGGCTGGCGGCGAGAGGCGCGGGGCGAGACGAGCCAGCGCCCAGAGGGGCGAACGCAGAGGAGGCGGCGAGAAGAGCCTGAGAGAACAACGCCGAAGGGCCCGCACGACTGACTGAACGACCATCGATTGACCGTCGACCCGCAAACCCCACGCGTTCCGCCTGATTATTATCGGCGCTCACCCCTTAATTCCGCCGTAATATTCATCGTAATTCCCGGTTGCTATATATATTATTTATTCCATTTACCGCCTTATTTATTTATCACCGTTTAATGACTGTGATTCATCGCAAAAATCCCTCGGCTAATCCGCTGAAAGCCTCGGAGCCAGGCGTTAAGTAAGTATTACCCACCAACCCTAACCCTCGATTTGTTAGATACGAATTTATCAAGCTCGATATATATATATATATATTCGCATCTATTTTCCTAAATCTATATTATATAGTATCACTCATTGATAAGGTTAAACGTTTGCCAATTGCCAATTGCCAATGATCCCCTCAATTCAATTATTTAGTTGTTAAATCAACTTCTTTACCTTCCTGAGCCACGCGTTTACCTTACAGTTTGATATTTCAAATTTCAATAACTAGTACTAACAAATAACCTCTTTACAGATTCCACTGTGATGTTTGTTCATGCGATTGTACGCATCTAGTACGCGTGCGATGCGCTGAATGTGCTGATTACGATTTATGTGTACAGTGTTTTAGTCAAGGTAAATCCTCCGGTACCCATAAGCCATGGCATGATTACATGATTGTAGAACAACATGCTTATCCTATTTTTACTGAAGATTGGGGTGCCGATGAAGAATTATTACTTATCGAGGGTGCTGAGACACTTGGATTGGGTAATTGGCAAGATATTGCTGATCATATCGGGGCTCGCTCTAAGGAAGAGGTCGATAAACATTATTTACAAGTTTACCTCGAAAGTGAATCATATCCATTACCTAACCTTAAACGATGTGCTGCTGTGATGGCTATCCCGGCTACCGAATTTGCTCAGCGGAAGAAGGCCCGTTTAGAAGCTCGTCGTAATCTTACACCTCAACTGCCAATCCCTAAACAAAAACCCGTGGCCTCTGTGCCCGCTTGTCATGATGTTCAGGGATTTATGCCCGGCCGATTAGAATTCGAAACAGAGTACGAAAATGAAGCAGAAATTTCTGTGAAGGATATGGTTTTTGACCCCGAAGATGCTGATGTGGAAGTCGAACTCAAATTAGCCGTATTAGACATTTACAATTCTCGCCTGACCACACGAGCCGAAAAGAAACGATCACTGATTGATCATAATTTACTAGACTATCGTAAGAATGCCGCACTAGATAAAAAGCGAACCAAGGAGGAACGTGAACAATTTAATCGAATCAAGGCTCTCGTGCGTATTATGACGCCACACGACTTTGAGGAATTCTCCACGGGGATTCTCACTGAATTACAATGCCGACGAAGAATTGCCGAATTACAGGAATACCGTCGTAATGGTATTCAAACCTTAGAAGCGGCCAACAAATACGAACGCGATAAGGCTAACCGTATCCAGGCATTATCGCGCTATGGCACACCTGTGGCTTCACAGGCTTTTGTGAATAATCTCAATAATCCATCAGCTTACGTATCATCTGCATTAAATTCCGCACAATCATCTACTTCTGATAGCCATTCTACGCGGTCCACATCTAATTCACTCGCCGCGGCCTCATCTTACAGTTCTAATTCCCTGTCACATCACGACACAAAGGCACTGGATATATCGCATGCGACCGATGTGGATTTATTGTCCCCCGACGAACAACAGTTATGTAGTAATTTGAGAATATGGCCTAAACCCTATTTAGCCATCAAGGAGACACTGTTTAGAGAATTATTAAGAACAGGCGGTGTATTAAAGAAGGCTACGGCAAGGGAATTGGTTAAGATTGATGTTAATAAGACTTCCAAAATTTATGAATTTTTTCAGTCGCAGAGGTGGCTGGCCTAGATATTAGGTATGGCAGCGAACATTCACTACACCCTTTATATAATGATTTACGTACTCCCCGGTGGCATACACCAATAAAAATGATACACAGTTACAGGTAACATTTCTATTATGACTGTAAAAAGAAAAGCTGATGCTTAAAAAAAACAACAACTATCAAATGGTATAATAATACATTTAACACGGTAGAACAGATATATACAAAGCCATACCCACTCTCCATCTTTTAACCACGCTCTATCACAAGATGAAATTATACTCTAATCAAATTTCATCTCGGAGGGGTTGGTACCGGCGGGATAACTGGCAATCACATTACCATCCGCGTCGACGAATTCAAAATTGAATCTAGACAAGTATTGGGGAATAGCAGCGAGCTGACCACCGTAACGATTCGAGTTATCGTATAATTCAAACAGAGGCACGGCCAATAATTTCATATTCTTAGGTACACTCAGCACCTTCTTATTGGGCAGATTAACCAAGTAGATTTTCTTACATTCCTTGGGTCGGGTGATATGAGGTGGGATGAAGGGATACATAAAGGTTTCAAAGTTAGGTCTCCACCATTGTGATAAACACTCGCCAATATTCCATTCGTAATTGATGGGATCTTGAGCGTGTTCACTATCAGCTTCGGGGGCTAATTTCTCATTCAATCGTTTAGCGAAGCCTTCCATTTCTTCGTCTTCGGGCTGGATATAATCACCGGGCAGTTTGAAAAAGGTATTCGCGATTTGTAACATCAGAATATAAGGGTGCGAGTGTTCATGGCAGAGTAAAATGGCTTCACAGGTTCGTCTCATACCATTAGCCTCGTAATGTTCTTGTAATCGCTGTAAACGAGCTTGGACTGACCCATCTTCCTCCGGTTGGGGTTCCTTGATGCCAAATGTGTAATTGGTGACGGGGTAAAGGCGTACCGTCGGCGATTGGTTACCGTCAAAGGATTTAGGCTCAGCTGGTAAGATCGTCGTCTTACGCGAGTTCTCAGTGATTGTGCTCATAATAAAAAAAAAACCCAGTATATTATCAAAAAATAGACCAGATATATATAAGTGTAAATATGGATTTAATCCAATATCCAATATTGGAGATCCTCGATTGGCGAACTGTGGTTTCCTGGCTGCCCTTTGGGACATTTCTTACTCAGCGTTGACATCAGCAACAATAACAAGTGGCTCGCTATATATATACTCTGTACTCTTGCTGATTAGAGTCCTTACAGGCCACGAATCATATTTGTTTGGAGTTATTGCCGACGTTCACGCACCTAAATTTCGCTATAGCTCAATTATATACATTTAAATGGTGAACTGGAGAAAATTGGTTGCTACAGCGTCGTTGGCGTTGACTGTGGGCACTGCCGCTGCCACAGGTACAACCACAGTTTATCCCTCGAACGAAGAAGGCGTTCAAACCACTTTAACAGCGTTCAAGACGGGCGATAAACTTACAGTTGAATGCATTACTAGAAGCATCGAAAACGGTGAGCATCTATTTGACGATAAAGGCGATGTCATATATGCGGAATTTCCCATATGTCGTGAAACCACTAGCCCACTTGCCTTTAAGTACGGTGTAGATGAGACTTTCAATTGTACCATTGGTTTCACGGATAACCTTTTCCACTTATTCCAGTTTTACATCCATGAGGACTCGCCGTTCTCGTGCCGTATTGCCGCCTCAAAATCCCACGTTGAGGGTGATGGACTTACAATCCCCTTAGCATTTAACTTCCGGGGCCACATCACCGACAGTCATTTGGATATTGATTCAGACGTCAAGGCCATTTTCCTTCACTCTAAGGAATCTAAAACTCCCATATCGGCTGTTGCCTTTAGTGCCGGCGCCGAAACCACTCGTTATATTATTGGTGATTACATGACCATTCAACTGTCTACCCGTTGGTACCCCGGTGAAAAGGGCCGTTTCAACTTACCCTCTTACGCGTCGTCACACTTTAACTCCACTACGCTTGCCTACTGCATTGCTA
This sequence comes from Nadsonia starkeyi-henricii, assembly GCA_030560865.1. Classification (NCBI taxonomy): domain Eukaryota; kingdom Fungi; phylum Ascomycota; class Dipodascomycetes; order Dipodascales; genus Nadsonia; species Nadsonia starkeyi-henricii. Next base: position 110,328 of record JAKTWC010000048.1, on the reverse strand, counting down.
CGTTTATTGCTACATCGGCGCTTATCATTGTGATTTTCCAGGGTGTGATTTTCCCTAAGCGACTCCGCTCGGAGTTGATGGGTAACCTCAGCGTCTACAACAACAATAGTGAATACTACACTGAAAAGCGCGATTGAAATCATTTAAATCGTTACATTCCCCCCATAAAGGGGGCTATATATAACTTTAGGACTATGTATAACTTCAGGACTACTATCTGTACTCCAAGGCGTTCAGACATTATAACAGAATTCTCATCATATTTTTGTTCTTGCACGATCTCAATCCCTGAAAGGTCAGACTTCTTGTATTTATTATAATTCCACCATGAATAAAATACCATTTAAAGATAATAGGCGTAAAACACAAATAAAAAACGGTTTACAGCTACAAAAATTCATGGCATAATAAAACGCCAAAAAACCGCATTACGTCATTCTTCCAACGTACCGCCTCGGGATTGCGAGGCTTGTTTCATGATTTAGTACTGCCTCTGTGATTATTTTTAGCTTATTCTCCTGATAACTCAATCGCGAAATCGTGAATTATAGCATTTTTTTAGGTTACCCATATTATGCCATCATTTGTTGACAGTTTTTGGTCCCCCGATTATGCCGGTGGTAAGTCATATATAATATCCTCAATTACTGATCTATTCAGACATGCTAACTCGCATCATCGTTTTGTTTTTCCCGTAGGACTCGGTGTATTATTCGAGAAGCTCAACCAGGGCTGTGTTGAAAACGATGAAATATTAGCTCTGGCCGCCGCCCGTATTGAAGCTGAAGAATTATACGGTAATAAGCTCAAGGAGATCCCTGATGCGCTCAGGCCTCGCCGAACCGGTTTCGGTAAGGACGATGGTGCCTCACTGCGCAAGGCCTACGAGGGCATGGTCAAGGAAATGGGTGATGAGGGACAGCATCACCTTCAAGTGACGGAGAATATTAAAAGAATGGTCACTATCCCCTTTACTAAATGGTCTGAGCAGCATTCGCAGCGGGTGGATTATTCTCACCAAACGCTACGCAGCAAGCTAAAGGCCTACGAACGCGACGCGGCAGAGGCTCAAAAGGCTCAAAAGAAGTACTTTAACAAATGTCGCGTTCTGGAAAATTATATAGAGGAGTTCGGTCTTGAGGATGATGATGATGAATTTGAGGCCACTGATAGCGTTCATCATCAATTGTCCATTAACGACCCGGGTTCTGCACCCACCAAGAATAAAAATGCCGGCCCCACAAAGTCATCACAGGGTATTAGTGGTTTCTCTAAACGTGCTAGTATTCTATTCTCCAAGGCGTCTATTCCAGTATTAACTAATGGAGATAATACTGAGAAGGTGGAAAATGTTCCCGCGCTATCATCATCACCCGCATCGTCATCTTCTGGCTTCACCAATACTACTGAACCACCCTCTGCTGGTCAAATCATTGAAATGGTTGGCGTCGTCTACGAGCCCAACGACGTCACTGTATTATTGGATCATATGCTCTCGGAAATCTCTCAAAAGAGCGTCAAAATTCCTATTTTAGGCACTTATGACGATGTATGCGCTGGGGACGTGATTGTGGAATGGATTATGGCTAATATTCCCTTCTCTGCCGACGAGGGCATGACTCACATGGCATACTGCGAGCGATTTGGTCAGGATCTCATCAATAATGGGTTCCTTAGACAAATCGGTACAGTTAGTAATAAGTTTGCCAATAGTTCAGTGCTCAACTACCAATGGAAGAAGGAGGCCTTTATTAAGGCAGGTCGAATCAGTGCTGCCGCTGCAAATAATACTGGTGGTATTGGTGCTGGTGGTGTTAATATCGACATTGGATTCGGTGGCCCCATTGGCAGTAGTTTTGCGAGTTCAACCACCGATTATCTTGGTGAAACTTTCCAAAATCTTGTTGCAGGTAATAACCCCGACGAAACGCCACGTCAAAGATTACAACGTGAAGTGCGTGAATTGGATAATAAATATAAACAGAGTGTGCTCAAATTAGACGACTCCCGTTGCGATCTGGAAGAGAATATAGCCGAACACGTCAAATTTATGGAACGCTGCGAGCATGATAGATTAAAGGCTATTAAGGCGGTAGTTTTAGATTTCTTAGCCTCGATCTCCAATAATATTGCCAGTATCCAGGCATCGGTAGATAATTTACTCTTATACCAAGAAACCATTAATCCTGCCAATGACCTTCGCTACCTCTTAGAATGTTACCGCACAGGTCCCTATTTACCCAAGGTTACTGTGTACGACAACTACTATAATGCCACTGATAATCAAACTTTTGGTATTGACTTAGAATTAAGATCCAGAGGTGATCGTAAAAAGGTACCCTTCGTGGTAGCCGCTCTTTTATCGCATCTTGATAATACCTATCCCTTACTAGATAATGATGATATTCGACGTCAATTATGGATTGTCAAAGTTTCTTTACAAGTTACCCATGATCTACGTCGTCGAATTAATACTGGTAAGCCATTCCCCAAATCCATCTTGGAAGAGTACGAACCCCCAATTGTGGCCAATGTGCTCAAACTTTACTTTTTGGAATTACCTGATTCATTAGTACCGAGCCAATATTATGATATCATCAAGACCATTTACGCTCAGCACGGTAGTGACGCGGACCCCAGCTCGAGAATATCAGCTATTCAAAACACCTTTGCGCAATTCTGTATTAGCAATATTGCCACCCTTGACGCATTACTTACTCATTTGACTCGACTGATCAGTGTAGTAGGTGCAACAGACGATTACTTGGTATCTCTATCACATGAATTTGCGCTTTGTTTACTAAGACCACGCGAACAAAGCGCTCTTACTCTGAGTGACAGCCGCTCATCATATCGTTTAATGCATGATTTGCTCACTTACAAGGAACAGATTTTCTCGGAACTCAAGCGTCAAAATTCAGTATTGCGTAAGACATCAAAATCATTTACTGGTGATCAACTACCATTAGCTCATGGTAGTGTACTAGGGCATCAACCGGCGGCCGAGTTACATATTGGATCGGGATCTCGAACTGCTTCATTATCCTCCATTAGCGCCAGCGGACCTAGCGCCAACACCATGCGACATGCCAGTTTGCAAAACCGTTTAGAGGCGCTTAATATCCAAAAGGGCGTAAACAACGGTAACGCCTACAACCAAAAGCAACCCCAATACGGAAACGCTAACCAATCTCATAATGCTCAAATTGTTTTACCTAAACGATTTAACCAATCCCACTCGGCAACAACAGGCGAAACTTTGGGATCCACTCCAGAAACCGCCATAGAATTCGACAATGACTTGCCCACAAATGTGATTGATGCTGATACTGAATCTGCTGATGCGTATGGTTCTGAGACGCGCAAATCGGCTGATTCCAATTCGGGCGCGCGCCATGGCCAGAGTCTCACTTCGGTTTCGATGGATGTGAATGACATTGAGGATAAATATAAACCGGTGACTGAAGCCGAATTTGATAGTCAGGACAGTGAAGCCGAGGTGGGTTATAATGATAGCAACAGTATTCAGGAGGAAGGAGACATAGTTGATGACAACAGTATTCAGGAGGAAGACACAATTGACCAATAAATGAATTAGTCAGTTCAAATAAAAATGGTCAAATCATAAATATTTGAATTTTGGCCAACAGCTTATTTTATCAAAAGTTCAAAAGTTCAAAAGTTCAAAATAAAAATAAATAAAAATTAGGAATAGAAAAAATAAAATAATGAAAAAGTAAGTGTGAAGAAAGAAGAGAAAATGCAATAATATCTTTACGTTACAAAAAACAAAACAACAGAAAACAAAACCAAAACCAAAACCTATTATTTTGAATGTAACTAACTATAAGACCACAACGAAAATTTATCACAGAAAAGCAGAAAATGCAAATTGCCTGACCAGATAATTTCAGCTGAGATCTTTCCTATCGCCTGAACAATTGCCTTGCGGTAGATGCCGATGAAGACGATGAAGATGAGGATACAGGTGGGGGAGTCGACATAGATGGGGGTGTAGACACACCTATATCCCTAGAGTCAATTGAGGGTTTGGATTCTACCGTGGAAACAACGGATAAATCCACACTACTTGATCTCAAGCGAGCCAAGAATCCACTGGAATTACTGGTATTTTCCTGCGAACAAGATACCAGGCCCGCCAAGGGATCGTCTTCACAATCAGTCTCTTCCTCAGAACTATTACTCAAATCGGAACCGGCATCAATAGCAAATGGATCACCTTTGAATACAGCCGCTGAAGAGAGACCACTACTGGACTTCTTAAGCGACTCCGTTTTCATCATAAATGACCCCTTGGGCTTAGTAGTAGTAGTATTAGTAGTGGCAATGGCCCCAGTTGTTTCACCTACGACATCTATAGTCTTGGCCTTTTTGGAGAATAATAATCGGGGCTTAATACGGTCCATCTTATCATCCTGGGCAAAAGGTCGGAACACCTGTTTGCCACGGAATGTATACCACATACCTGGAGTATTATCTGGGTTAAGTGGACGATGAGGATGATCAAGAGCTTCATCATCACCATGAGTAATGCGTTCAGGGTTCTTTTGTTTTTGCTGAATAACCGCCCGAGAAGCGTGAAGCATGGATGCGAAATCCGGTCGTTGTATTTTGTGAGATTGTTGCGCAAGACTGTCATCATCAATATTATCCAATTCAGCCTTGAAGGCCTTAGCATCATCGAAAATTCTGAAAGTGGCTGGCTTAGGCCTTATCACAGAAGAAGAAGAAGAAGATGATAATCCAAAACTGTCATCAAGTTCCATGGGCGTACGCCTACGCTTGAGAGTATTAGGTGATTTGTAAATATTACTCGATTGTTGGATAGTCGGCGGCGACGGTAAGGCTCTTTTCGAGGAGGAGGCCGATGTTAACACTAAACTAGGAGGTAATAACAAATCACTGTTTCCGTTATTATTATTATTATTATTATTATTTGATGATGTCGTTGTTGACGATATGGATGTGATATTAGACGAAGTCGGCGTTGTATGAATACGGCCGGAGCCAATTTTAGATGTGTGTACTGGAAACAAGACCCTGCTGGTATGTACTTGAGAGGAACTAGTTCCTTGAATGACTTCAATATTCTTTCTTTTCCGCGCTGGGGTTTGAGCCGGGGTTAAAGGGACCATTGTACCAACCGTAGGCATTAACGAACGCCTGCGGACCATGGGCCTCGAGGAATCTATCAAACCGCCTTCTTCACTTTTCCCAGTAATCTTCTTACCGCGAACCATATATAAATCCGGTTCATCCATAGGACCGTATCGAGGCGTTGGTGGCTCATACTGATGAGTATAAATAGAATCATCCGAGGGAGGAGTGGAGGGGGGGAACATATAAGACATTACAGAACCTGGAGCAAGAGCTGGCAGGGTTTAATGCGATTGTTGAATAAATGAGTAACTAGCTAGGAAACAACTCGGCTAGTACAAATAGGTTGAAAACGGCAACGGGAAAAAATTGTGAATTAAGCCAAGAGAATAATAAATAATTGGGAACTCAAATAATGGTCTATTTCGGATATGGGAAAATGAGTCCAGACGATGACAGGATTAGACAAGCAGGGATTAAGGCCAGAGAGTTATATCAATGACAAAGTAGAATTGAATGAATAAAAAACAAACAAACAAACAAACAAGTAAACAGACAGAAAAACAAACTGTATAGGTCGTCGTAGAAACAAATATTAAAACCCGAACAGGAAGGAATAAACTAGGAAAGGCAGGAAGGGGGAGGGGAAAACAAAACAGCGGCCGTCGAGGCGGGCCATTGACGCGTCAGGAAAAACTTCACGTCATTTAGCCAATTACATTACCCAATTAGGACTACAAATACGCGCCTTAGCCCACAACAACGCGTTACATGCCAAAAACACGCGACCCAAGCGCATTTACGTGTTCTGAGGTCGAATGGTCCCAACGCGAGTCGCGTTGGAAGGCTTAACTATGTGAATTGTCCAAAATACTGGCGAGTCGTTAGAGTTTCCTAAATGGGTCAACGAACTGTACATTATAATTTGTGGGTTGCTTCCTGCTGTAGTACCGCATTTCGGGCAGAACGGTCAGGAGCGGGAGCTAGATGAAACATGTTTCTGCGACGACTCAGTTTAAGACCAGTAAATGATGTAGGCACTTGTTCTATCAGCAACCGTGGCCGCCTGTGCCTTAGTGGAACTGAGCAAGGTCTTATTTACACTGAAACAATGATCTCACTAGCGCCAAATAGGGCTTATCCCTTTAACGTAACGGTGTTCCTGGAGTGTCCGGTCCAATTCATAATCTAAAGTAAAACAGTATGCAGTTAGATATATTAAACTGTAACTAAAATATGATTTCTGATTCCATGAACGTGATTTACGTTATATATACATGGCCAGGGCCCACTTGCCTGTGCCTCATTCATTACCTGCAGGAAAGTGGTTTATCACCTCCCGCATCATTGGCTTCCTTCCAGAAGTCCCTCTAACCCAAGACATAACCCCAGTTCCATATATCATATATCTCACCAACGATTATTACAATGGCTCAAGCTATTCGACGAAGACATACATTTATTGTTGATCTTGAAAAAGATGATCTTGTAGACGACAAGGACTCGTTTGAGTTTACAGACGATGGTAGGCTCATTATTCGTGATTTTTCGGCGCCTCGCCAAGATCGATTGACCCTTCCGCTTGATATTTTCACTTCTGATTACCCATTGGTATGTGTACAATTTACTCTCCGAGCGTTTTATCCAGACCACTAACGTTAATTGTTATATGTATTAGTTTTACGATGCGTTGAACAGCATCGATCAATTACAATTCACCTGGGCCAAAGATCAAAAGTACCAGAAGGTGGCTCCTTTTGAAGAAGTCATCGAACCCGGTGTTCATATTGATATAATTGAGAAGACTGAGACCACTACAGACTGGGACTCATTAACACAAGGCTTTGAATTACTTGGAATGAAATTGAACGAAACTACCATGATTGATGGACCTGGTACTCGATCCTTCACGACCCCTTTGCCATCAGCCGAGAAGCTGGTAAGCAACTTGATCCAGCTGATTTGTCAAGACGAGTCTGAAGATTCGCAATGCCTCGCAGAACGTAATGATCTCAAATTCGCTGATTCCATTACGTTTAATTTTGGCCGTGATCCGCTCAAGCCCAACCAACACAAGACGGATTTGGTATTTGAGATTTACTGGTCTGGTGCCGCCCGCCAAAATATGGCTAAGCATCTTGGTATCAAAGAACAAATAATTACAAGGGGCCCCTTGAGTGCGCTTCATCCGCAAAGGGTTGAAATAGGACTCTTGAATACCCACCCCTCTATGAAGATTGAAGGTGAATTGATTCTAACAGGCATCATTCGGGAACTTGGTAAACCTCAAGCTGAACAAGTTTTATTGAATATCGTGTCGCGTCATCTTAATTTGCATGATCAAAGTTATGATGTGAAATTCCATCATCCATTGGGTCTTCACCCGCGTCAACTGATCACGCTTTACAATGCTCGTAGCCCTCTCAGCCCCGACCACGCCACATGCTCGCTCTTCGCCAAATATACTATTCCCAAGTCTTTATTTTTGGATCAATATCAACTCGCTGATTTAGACCGATCGACTTCGGCTAAGGACGCAACTGGGAAATTAATAGCGCTATGGGGCGAAACTGACTTGGAGGCCCCCATCTGGAATATACAAGGCTGGGGTAGTGAAGCGTTGGTGCAAATATACAACTCGAATGAACCGGAGAATCCCAATCCGTTGTCTAATACTCCGAATCCTAAATCTAAATTCGAGTTTGTTTTCCCCTTGCACTCGCGTTATGAGGAGCCATTGTTGAATCTTATGGCTCACGATGAAGAAATCGCATGGCCACTGTTATTTTGGGCGTGCGAGAAGACGAAGAGTGATGATAGTGAATTAACGAACGCAGAATTTCACAGAGAGGCTGCTGAAAAGATTATGTCGTCGCCATTCTATCGTGCCTCTATTGGTGGTTATAATGACTTCTTCGGTGAGGATACTAGCTTTCATCACTTGTCGCCAGCACAAAATAGTCTACAGTCTAAATTTCATATCCCTGTTATTCCATTCACGCACTATAATGTTGTTGGATTATTTACAATTTTGGCTATTTTAGGTGGCTTCTTTTGGATTATGATTAAGATTGTGGCTAAACCCTCGCTCAAGAAAAAGGTGAGAGATGGAGAAGTTACCCCCAAGCAGGATTAACTCAATAATTTTTAATATCTTTTAATAATCTTTAATAATCTTTAATAATCTTTAATAATCTTTAATAAATAATATCATAATTTGGTTTTTGTTACTAGTGGAACGTAAATATGAAATTTTAGAATCAAAGGGAAACAATACCCCAAGCATATATATAAGCCCGATAATACCAAAACACAAAAGAAATATTTTGGTGGTGAAGGTTTTTGTAGATTTAGTGGATTTAGTCGTTTTATCATACATGAATTCATTTATTATATACACTATCCTTGTTCATGCTAATTCTAGTTCGAAAAAAAGGAAATTCTTCTTCCATTGTTTCTTTAACGACAATGTCTCATTTTTTCAATATTACTTAATCACATACCAACAAACCAACAAGATCCATCGATATTATAAGCAAAAAGACAAGGGGGAGAGGGGGAGGGGAGGAGGATTGGATAAATTATTGCGAAATAGGGGTAGTTTCTTCAGCCTTAGCATTAACCTTAGAGTCTAACTTTTGCTTCCAGTTATTAAAAGCCTTTTCACTGAGTTCTTTAAGAACAGAGTATCTTTCTCTAGGGGCGGAAGCAGGTATCAAATCATGTTGAACAAGATCTTTATTCCAATGAGCATCATCGCCTCTTCTCCATGCGTCTTCCCAGTAGATCTTCATATCGTAACCCAAGCCTTCAGATAAACTCGCTAAATCAGCAACGGCTTCTTGTGTGTAAGTGGGACGGTAATTACCGGAGAACCAAATATTACCATCCGAATTCTTAACTCTCCATTCCATGGCTTGTTCTTTATTAACGACATCTCTTAATTTTCTTAATTCTAATAAACCATCAAAGGCTTCAACGGCCTTGACGTGATCGGGTAATTCAGCCACGGCCATACAACGCCAAATATCGATACGATCACTGGGCTTTCTGTTTTGCCAATCGGGACGAGTGAATTGTTTAGTCAAATTTTGGGGGTTAATGCTCATAGTTTGTGAATAAGTGACTTGGCCGGTCTCGAGGTTACGGAAGACATAAACGTGGGGGCCTAAACCGGCTTGACGGAAGAAATCAGCGGGGCGACGAGCACGGGCTTCTTGAAATAATTTCACAGCCTTTCTGATGTTTCTATTTTTGTTGGCCATCTTGAATGAACGATGAATCTATGAGGGTTTGTTTGCGGATCCAAAGGCTGAGTGAGTCGATTATCTGTATATGATTTTGGCCCAATAGTGAATTCTATCGTCAAATCAATTTTCATCCGACGCTCAGTTTTCCGCATGCCGCCGACGTTGGGACATTTGCGGCACAACGTCCGCGCAGCCCGCATCCTCCGGTTATGCTGTATTATGTCAGCGAGCGGCGACTGGCGCCATACAACTACAACGAGCGAGCGACGGCCACAACGACATCGCCTGTTTTTGGTTATTCTGGCCTATGTTGCTCTTATTCTGGCCTAGGACAGTTATAATCGTAGGCCTGATGGACAGCCCCGAATACTTGGAATTGCGATCGTGATAATAAACATAATGCCTGGGCTGGCAGATCAGCCAATGGGGGCCGAGGTAGCCCGCACAAACCGCTGATCTGACACCCTGACAGCTATACAAACTATATATGTATTATGTCACATCGACTAAAAGCATATTAGAATAGTACTTAAACTACAAGTATATACGTCCCTTGGAATGTAGCCAGAACAAATAACAACTAACAACTAAAAAATGACAAATATTATATATTCATATGTACATATATAAATATAAAGATAAATACAAATATAAATATAAACCTATCCAGTATAATTCCAAAAATACCTCGCAGGGGTGGCCCGGGGTTAGTTTATTCGTCGATGAAGGTCATTTCGCCTCTTCTCCCATCCGTTAATTTTATTATCAGCCGTTGTTTTTCTACCCTTTTTTCACTTTACGCCCCTTGAACCTCCCGTCCCTGGCTGTGAACTCCGTTAATTTCTCAACCGACGAGGATTGATTTATTGGAATCTTATTTCCACCCATTCGATTAGCAACATCCCCGACCTTTTTGACACTCTAAAGGTGAAATCCTTTTTCGGAACGGATAAACAACGTCTCAGGCAGCGAACCGCAGTGCATTTGCCCTTGATTGTCTTTTCTTTCTTTCTTTGATTAGGTTTATCAACTCGCTTCTGATCACTATACTTACACTCATTTAAAATCACTGGAAAAGGGAGACAATAATTCTTCATTTACTCTATAGAACGATTCAAGATATAATTCGGTTATCTATCTTTAAAAACAAAAAAGAAGGATCAAACTAAGACCGTACCAACAAAAGATAACGAAAAACAAAAACAAAAAAGAAACTTTCTAAAATACCGCAATGAATCTAACTTTTGCCTCGACTACGCCACCCGCTATTGAATTGGTAGAACGTGGCAATTTGCTTACATGGATTTCTGATGAAAAATTAGCCTTAGTACTGCCCATTTTCTGCTACTGGACAATAAGTACGATATTCTATTTAATTGATCGGGCTGATCTGTTTGCTAAATATCGTATACATACACCGGAAGAAGTCCAAAAGCGTAACAAGTGTACTTTGAATGAAGTCATTACTGAGGTTACCAAACAACACATATTACAGACCATGTTTGGTCTGACACTCAATTATTTTGAGGGTGCCGAGATGGTTGGTTACGAAGCTCATACTATGTGGAAACTTTCACAAAAGTACCCATTTTTATCCTCGAAAACCATTTGGGCAATCTATTATTTAGCTATGCCTTTTGTTCGTATCACCTTTGCCTTCTTCATTTTGGATACCTGGCAATACTTTTTACATCGTTATATGCATATCAACAAGGCTTTATACAAGCGATTCCACTCGCGTCATCATCGTTTATACGTACCCTATGCGTTTGGGGCGCTTTATAACTCCCCAGTCGAGGGATTTGCCCTGGATACCGTGGGTGCCGGTTTGGGATATTTACTTACCGGCTTGTCGGTTCGTGAATCTATTGTCTTTTATACATTTTCCACCGTTAAGACCGTTGACGACCACTGTGGCTACGCTTTGCCCTGGGATCCCTTCCAAATACTCTTTCCTAATAATTCCCTTTATCACGATATCCATCATCAATCATTTGGTATCAAGACTAATTTCTCGCAGCCCTTCTTTACTTTCTGGGATAGGTTGCTAAGCACGCGATACCATGATATCGAGGGATATGTAGCCAGACAGAAGAGTCTGCGTTTACAACACCTAAGTGACGTCAGAAGCGAGACCGGGATTAAGAAGAAGGTGGGTAATGATGATAGTAAAAATAGTAATAATGATAATAATAGTGTCGTAGACTCGACATTCTTGTCCTCGTCGGATTCCACCCGTGTAGGTGAAGCGGCGTCTAAGGATAGCAAGAAAACCATGTAATTTAAGATAACAGTTCCCGCTAAGGCACCTAATACAGTTTCAATGCAATGAAAATCTTTACTACTTCTATCTACAGAAAAGAAAAAAAAGAAAAAGAACCCATCTACTACTACTACTACAAAAAAATAAAGTTTTCCCGGCTAGTTCAGATCAGCAGGGCGATCCGCACCGCTGGCTGAATAAGGCGTCTTTTCCCGGGTGGTGGGTGCACTGCGGCACATAACCTGGCGGGCGATCAGCTCACATGTGGGCCCTGGTCTTTCACCCGTTTGGCGGGGGGAGGGCAAATGCCAGAATGAGCTATAAAACCGCACAATCCCCACCTGGAAGATAACGGTATAATTAATTAATTGTATTACATTACAATACACCGTGCTAATTATTTACTGGACGCTGCCAATCATCTCTGCGCTGCTCTGCTCTGTTCTGGTCTCCTCCATTCTGTCTTGTTTTATCCTGTTTTATTCCGGTGTAACTCAGTCTTGTTTTATTCTAGGGTAATTCTGGTGTAATTCTGGTGCAATTCTGATGTAATTTCGGCCCATTTGTCCCACATCAAACCAATCACTGGACCTCCACCGTCAGCGCCCTGATCGCTTGACCTCCTGTCTGCCGCCATCGCCAGCCGCGCCAACTAAAGACTAAACCCCATTTCCCGCTTTGAGCCGTTGTTTCAGCCTCAGGCGGTGTGGCCGATTCACATTCCTACTGTCACTTGACCCTTGGTTTATACTGGTTTATACTGGTTTATACTGCCTTTTCTTTCCTTTTCTTTCCCTTTCTTGCCCTTTCCGGCCTTTTCATTCCCTGGTGAATTTTTTAATTTATTAACTTAACCTTTCGATCCCGCTGGGCGATCCTCTCTTATCTGCTTTTGTATTAACCCGCCCCCCTCCCCCCTTCCCAATTCTCTCTTTATTCGCCCATCAAAAACTAACTTTATAGCACCATTTGGACCGACCCATTATTATTTTTACAAGAACCAGTCCAATGTATAAAATATCCAACCACCAAGAACACCACACCATGTGTCGCCGCGGCAGTAACCTACGCGCACCACCTATTACCGCATCTTCATTTGATACGATAGAGCCCCGAACTTCCTCGTCCTCACCTCCCCTAGCGCCCTCGATGGCTTCATTTTCAGCGCCCACATTGGCAGATTCTACACCCCGCGGAGGCTCTAATTATTCTAATTTAACTAGAATACTAGATAAGAAGAATAGTGAACCCTATTTTAATTCTAATTTTAACACTACTTTTAATCCTGGCTTCAGTTTCGGCAGCTCAGCCCCTACACACTTAACTGCACCAACACAGACACAAACACAACCACAAGCACAACCGCGAGCACAACCGCGAGCACAATCGCAAGCACAACTACAATCACAATCACAGTCACAAAACCCACCTCAAACTTCTTCGATGACAGTATCCTCACCTACTTCGGCAGCTTCCCTTTTAAAAAGACGCAAATCCGTAGCTCAAGTTATGTCTACTCCGCCGCAATTGTCTCGTTCTCGAAAATCTTCTGAATCAACCTGTAGTACCAACAGTAGTAATTCAGGATTAGAATCAAATAATGAACAGTATACGAAACTGCTCTCTTCCTCCACTTCCTTAATTGCTTTGGACCCCTTATTTGATCTCAACTCTAATGGTACCAGTACTACCTCTTGTTCTGATTATTTTAATAATGAAGAGTGCGAAGTGGACTGGATGAACGTCATGCTATCAGAGGTAGTACAACCGGAATCGGTGTTTTGTATTTCTGAAGATACCTCTATTGAAAAAGGCTCCGAGTATTTAAATAAGTATAATTATACGTCTATTCCCATCAAGCAATCACGCGAGCCATCTGAACCTTTGTCATCGTCTAATTCAGCAATTACAACCACAACCGGAGGGGTTAAAGACGTACCACTCGAGGCTTGTTCGCCCTTATGTGTCCGCTATGCATTTGACTATAGTGATCTCAACGCTTATTTGTTATTAGTTTTGGGTCATTCCACGGTGGATCCAGACAAGCTGTCTGAGAAAAATCAAAAATGGTTGAAGTGCGCTAGATCAGGACTCCCTGTACCGGTTCAATTCGCCATAAACCTACAAGTTAAGGAACCCTTTGAGACTCTGGGTAAAGATCACACGCTGGCAGAAGCCGTACAGGTATTGGGTCGTGGCGTACACCGTATTATGGTAACCAATAGTTCAGCGGGCAAATCACAAAGTGATACAGAGGAATCAATTGATGGTATTCTCTCCCAGAGAAGGTTAGTCAAGTACATTTGGGACAACGGACGTAGGTTCCCCTCATTGCGGACCCTATTCCAAGTAACATTACAGGATCTCAATATTGGTAATTATGATAAGGTAATCTCTATCCGGGGTGACGCTTTAGTAGTCGATGCACTGAAACTTCTGAATCATGAGGAAATCTCCTCGCTGGCTGTAGTAGATAACGATAATAACCTTTTGGGTAATATCTCGGTGGTGGATGTAAAGATGTTAACCAAATCCGCTAGCGTATCTTTACTAAAGTCTACTTGTTTGAATTTCCTCAGTGTACTATTATCCAACCGCGGACTCAGTCAAGGCCAGGATAGTTTCCCCGTATTCCACGTTACGAAAAATACTTTACTCGGGGGCGCTATTGCCAAACTGGTGGCAACCCAATCGCATCGTTTGTGGATTGTTGAAGATGAAGAATCAGACCCCACGTCAAGATCTTTGAGTAGCACTTCCTCGTCTTCAACCTCAAGCTCGTCGTTAAGCGAAGCGTCTGGAATACAGCGCAATAGAGCTAAATCAATAACCATAACCCCAAGGACTTCCGGTAAACTCATAGGTGTGGTTAGTCTTACTGATATCATTAACCGATTGGGTCAACTAGCTGGAAAACGAGTGGATCCCCACTCGGCACGTCACCAACGTAGGCGGAGTAGTATAATTTCAGTCAAAAATCTCACCAATTGACAATTTTTATTTATTATTAGTTGTTTTTACTTTTTATTCAACACACACCCACACAAACATACATAAAAAAACAAACGAAAAAAAGCTAACATTATGTTTTATATTTTCCTTTTTTATATCTTTCTAGTTTAGGCTAAAATGAATATTTAATAAACAAATCAGTGAATTAATTTACTATGTACGAATCCGACTTTATACAAAAAAACAAAAAGGAATAGTTTTTTGGTGACTTGCTGCTGCGTTTAGATTAGGATGATAAAACTTACCCTAAACCTTAATTATTAATTTTTTTGTTTTTTTCGTTTCTTCTTTTTTTTTCGTTTTTTTCATTTTTTTTTATCAAGATCAACATAATATCCCAAATTTATTAGCCTCTATCTATTTTTGTACCCCCACCCAAAAGAAATACTAATTCAATATATATAACAAAAATGGCTACTCCTATTTTAGCCCCCAAGAGTACCCCCACTCCTATTTTACCCCCTACTGATGCTGCTGTTGTGAACGAGGCTAATGTGGCCACTGAAGCCAAGACGGAAAATGATGCCCCCGCCGCTGCCCCCGCTAAGAAATTATCCAAGAAGGAAAAGAAGGCCTTGGAATTCAAGGAAAGAGAAAAGAAGTTAAAGAGTGGTGAAGTCACAGTTGAGGAATTAAAAAAGAAGCGTAAGGCCGGTGAAGAAGAAGAAGAAGAAGAAGTCGTTGTTGCTGCCGATGGTACCACGACGACTAAGCCCAAGAAGCCTACCTCGCAACCCGCTAAGAAGGCCAAGACCCCAAATAGATTCATTCTTTTCGTTGGTAATTTACCCTTTGACTGCACAGTTGAGCAAATTAACGAACATTTCAAAGCCTGTACTCCTAATGCCGTCAGACCCCGTAAGGGTTTTGCTTTTGTCGAATTCGAAGGTGAAGATGCCACTAAGAGAATGAACGTTGCCTTAAGATTACATCATACCCCCTTTGGCCGTCGTAAGATTAATGTTGAATTGACCGCCGGTGGCGGTGGTAATTCCGCTAATCGTACTAATAAATTGAGAGAAAAGAACGATAAGTTAGGTGACGAACGTCTGGAACGTCAAAAGAAGGAAGCTGAAGAAGAAGAAAAGAAGCGTAAACTCAGAGCTAAGAACGGTGCTAATGGTGGCTACAATGGTCCTAAGAGAACTCCTGATAATAATAATAATAATAACTCAGGTTCGAAGCCCGCTGATAACAGTAATGCAGGTGGTATTCACCCCTCAAGACGACAAATGGTTGGCCGTTAAGAACAATCATCATGATTATCTCATTTTATCGGTTTTGTAAAAAAAAATATACAAAAAAATTGATGAAAAGAGAGTAAGGGACTTCAAGAATATCTTTGTTTTTTTGTTTTTTTGGTTTTTTTCCCCTCCTTGCTCTCTTTTGGTTCTTTTTTATGGATTTACTTGGTTTTGTTTATTAATGTAATATAGAGACGTTTGGTTTATAATTATCTAAGATAGTAATAAAGCATTAAAACTTGATTATTTTTCCTGGGGGTTTTGAATAGAAAGTACGATTACTGAATTAATAAAACAGTTTACAGGAATATTTAAGAAAGGTCTATCAAAGTAAAACACACTTCTTTTGCTTCTTCTTAGTAGCTGCCACAATCTTAGGTGGAGGGGCCAGCACGGCACGAATGGCTTCGTCAAACACAGTTTTAAGACCCTTTTGCGATAACGCAGAGCACTCTAAATATTTAACCGCACCAATATCCTTAGCACACTGTACGCCCTGAGCGTAGGTTATAGGTGATAAGCGTTTTTCACGTAATTTTTCCAGCGTATCGGCGTCATCACGCAAATCTAATTTAGTACCCACTAAGATGATGGGGGTCTTGGGCGCATGATGAGCTATCTCAGGAAACCATTTAGTCTTTACATTTTCAAAACTGGGTGGACTAACTAGTGAGAATGTTATGAGGAAAACGTTGGTTTGGGGGTATGATAGTGGCCTTAATCGATCGTAATCTTCTTGACCGGCTGTATCCCATAATCCCAAATTAATAGGTTTATTATCTACCATGACATTGGCCGAGTAATTATCGAAACTAAAAGATAAGTTTAAATAAAGAATATATGTTAGAAACGTCGTCTCTGGATGCTAAGGCTGTAAAAAAGAAGTAGAAAAAATAGGGAAAAAAAAGAAACGTACACTGTGGGGATATATTCACCAGGGAAGGCATTCGTCGTATAACTGATAAGCATACAAGTTTTACCAACGGCACTAAACAAGTATGTTAGTAAATGATACAGGAAGAAAAAGGGGGGGAATTCCCTCCAAACTAAGCGGTGTCACGTCATAGGAGTTACTTGAAAAGATAACTTTTTTTTTTCAAATTTGAATCTTCTTCTTCGATGACGTAGATCCACGGACCGATCGAGGCATCGAAGGTCGAGAATAAATCCAGGGGATTATCGCTAATGAGAAAATAGTAGTAAGCACTTACCCGTCACCGGTGATGACACATTTTATGCTCTGCATTCTTGGTTTAGTTTATTTAGTTTGATTTGTTGTTTATTTGAGGCCAGATGCCGGTGGACGGAGGTATCGTATGAGATGAGAGGCCGGGAGCTGAGGTTGACGCCGAAAATATTAAGCGTGGTAATAACGCACTATAGAGTAGCAGTGAGGAAGTTTAGAGGAAACCAATGGAAAATATATTAAAAAAGAAGGCGATATTAATATTTATATTTATGGCAAATGACGAAAGATTAAATTAAATTGGAACGGAAAAAAAGAATATATTCAGCACGAGGGTTTTGTGGGAAACTGAGCTTATATGACTGAAGGTGGGGATGGGGTCGCATATTAAACGTTCTTCCATTTCACTCATACGATCATTCTTACAATATTTCTTATGGGCTTTATTAGCATCTATGGAGATTATTACTAACGTATCTCTATCTGTGTGCGCATATTAGTAGTGGAAATTAAAATAAAAAGAAACGAAACGGCCAAATGGGGGTCTGAACAAGCGAAAGTATGCGAAGTAGACCTTCCCCACCCGCAAACTGGTAAATAATTATTCATCTCGGATCATAAACAAAGGAAGCACAATTGCGTTTTACATTGGCGGCCGATTCAACCCAATCTGGTCCCACTTGTACCAACTGCTTTAGCATGCAAATCCAAGATGCCGATCAAGGTTAATGTTGGACCTTCCTTCCCTCTCAAACGTCTCTGGCCTCTCCGGAGTTTCCGCCGATTGCTAGCGCTTAGTTCAGCCGTGAGAAAATGGCCGATTAAG
Organism: Nadsonia starkeyi-henricii; assembly: GCA_030560865.1. Classification (NCBI taxonomy): domain Eukaryota; kingdom Fungi; phylum Ascomycota; class Dipodascomycetes; order Dipodascales; genus Nadsonia; species Nadsonia starkeyi-henricii. Next base: position 92,429 of record JAKTWC010000048.1, on the reverse strand, counting down.
GGCATTAGTTGGCTCTTGAGGCATGCCATGCATCGAAGGTTTGGCGCCTGATGCAAGCGATATCTTCCTTTTTTTCTTCTGTGTTTCCGCAGGAGCTGCACGTGGCTTTGGATCGGGCCTGACGAATTAATTTAATCCTCTCTGCTATATGTCATCGCGTTTACTCTTATTTCTCTAGTTTTTGCTCCTTTTATTTTGTTCTGTTTTTGGGCGGCTCTCGAGATCGCTTTGGATAATTATCACTGTATAAATCCTTCTGCTGCCATTAAAGCGAGTCATTCGTAAATGGGGCTGGCCAAAATATTTACTAGTCAATTTCTCTAGGGCTCAATACTGAATAGTAAACCCACCCTGATTCTTGTCGAATCTCATTTCCTATTCAGTGTGATGTTATATCTCTTAGATGTATCCCAGTCGGCAATTGTTTTTAGAAAAAGAAATTCTAACCAGCCGCAAATATTATCATATGCTGTGGGATTGTTTTATGGCCACTACTTTTGAAACAATCCGGCATCACATTACATAATCTTTTTTTGGCCAAAATATATTACGAGAATAGGCTCTATATAGGCAATCATCCTTCCAGTATCTGGGGTTTTTATATACACATATATATATATATATATATAATTAAAAAGAATAAGCGAGGAAGAAAAAACAGATAGCATAGCATGGATAAGAAAAAAGAAAAAAGAATGGACTCAAGAAATATATCACTTGAACAAGGATAGTAAAATTTGGTCCAACTGTGGGACTTTAATATTGAAATAAATAAATAAAGAGGCTTGGTGTTCATCTCCCCAGGAGACGCGAAAATTTATATGAGATACGGGAAAAAAAAGAGCGAGAGAGAAAAAAAATTGGTTTCGCAAGAATATTCGAGTTTTTATGTGTATATAATATGTGTTTGTGGCAGAAAAGATAAGCCTGTTAGGTGTGGGTGTTATGGTCATGCAGGTCTAATTCTGTCGTGGCACGCATGTACAAATCTGCCTCAGATTGGTAGATTAATGATACAGCCCGGTCCAGTTCCCTATATTGATGTCTTTTCCTATATTCCCTCTGCCGACCATGGAGGCGTGATAGACCGCCCAAAGAATAAAAATCAAAATCAAAATCAAAATGACAATTAGATATGGTAATTTTTCAGAAAGTTGACCAGTTCCAATCTACGGGCACCATCTTAGGATTTACGGGACTTATGCCTACCAGCGACTGATCTATTTCCTTATTTTTAACAATAAAACCAGAATGATGTGGATGTGGATTTGGATGTGGATCAATTGATCCGCCTTGATCTCCCTGATTATCCAACCAAGCGCGAGGGACCGTGGAAACTCCATTAGAGTTGCCCTTTTGACGATTATAGCTATATTCTTGTTCCTCTTCATCGCTACTGATATCATCATCATCATCATCATCATCATCATTATGATCATCATCGTCGGCATAGTCCTTGCTATGATTATCTTCTTTATCGTAATCATAATTATCACCATCGTATCTGTGATTATCCGGTAGTTTTATATGTACTCGCTTTTTCCTCTTTATCTTAATCTCTACAGTTGTATCTGTAGTTGGGTCGTCATTACCGCAATCACCCAAGAGCCTGCTTGGTGGACTGTCGATATTAATCGGTTGACACATTTTATTGGCGCATTTTAAGCAACACCGTTGTAGTTGAGCATTATCAATATTTGGCACGTAATTCAATAAATGATCAAGCTTGAGCCAGAATTGACAACAGTTTTTACAGAAGATTTCGCCGCATTTTCGACAATGATGACGACGCGGGAATAGGCTACCGGTGGCTAATGATCCAAAGGGTTTGGAGCAAGAATTACATTCTGATCGTTGATTGTTGGGCACCCAGTTGTCACGCGGTATGGCCAAAGGGCCACCACCATCACTACCCTTTGGATTTTCTAGGTGGGTGGATAATTTAGTCAAATATGACCGATCATTGGTGATCGTACTTGCCCCGCCAGTATTGCCGTTAGTAAGTCCGTAATTTGGGGGTGTGAACCTTAGAACTACAGGTACATAGAGTGGCGAACGTGTTTGATCCATAGATAAGGATAGCGATCGGGATGGTGCCGTAAATCGTAAATTAAAGCTAGAATTAGAATTGGAGTTGGAGGCTGAACTGAAGTTTGAACTTGAATTGGTCCTTGAATGAGGTTGTGAACTTATATTAGATATACCATTTACATTGGTACTAGATGTTGTATTAGAGGTTGGAGATAAAGCCGGTGGCGAGCTATTGTGATCATAGTAATTATTGTCTAGTTGAGGTACCGATCTTGATGTCGATCTTGATGGGTAAAATGGTACCAAATTATTAATTGTAGGTAATTGGCTAAGTGATAATAATGACGAGGATGAGGATGAATATGATATAGCCGTAGTTCCAATTGAGGATAATGATGATATAGACAAATGCGAGAGACGTCTTGACCGTTTACTAGTAGGCGACAAATCACCGGATAGCATAAGATCCATTGAATTCAATCCACTAGATTGAGGACCATTACCATTACCATTCTTGTTTTGTGGGGGTTCGTAGTTCCCGTAATAAGTATGAGAATTTGGGTGAGTGGGCAAAACCGCATGAGCCGGTTGATAACTCTTGGATGGCCTCTTACGGGATGAGGAAGGTTCCAATAATGAAGGGAATAGAATATCGGTTGAAGACAAGATATTGGAATTGCAATAAGCGGCGTTGGCCGTCGGTGCGGATGGCAACTTAGACGTAAGCTTGGAGTTAGATTTCGCAGGGCGTGGTTGATTAAAATCCATTGAAACGGATTTTTGACCAAACGGTGAATGAACCCCGATTTCGGATTCAGACCTCGTACATAATATATTGCCTAATGAAGCTGAACGACCAGATAAGGTTTTCAGTGGGGGGGCAGTTGTGACCTTCGAATTGAATGAATTTGGCGAAGTTGCTCTAGGCGTAGTAGCCGACTGAGGCATGGAGGACGAAGACGATGCAATAGACAAGTTTCTTAGCGAGGACACCATAAGGCTAGTCCTACGGGCCAATACTGGCAGCTCTAAGGCGATATCGCGACGCTCGAATACGGTATCAGGAAGACTGGTTGCCTCCTTGGCCTCCTTGGCCGTCTGGCCAGGACTGGCACTTAAATCGGGCAAGGGTGATGGCATGTTGCTGTGTGGACAGCGGGACAGCGGTAAATGGTGGGGGCAAGCAAGCGCTAGGTGAATATATATAGGTGTAAATCAAATAAATAATGATTCAAATGCCCAAAACCAGGGATAGCCGCGTGATGAGCTCCGTAATAAGGGCAAACCCGTCCAAAAATCCGTCTAAAACCTGTCTGAAAAGCCTACAAAAGACGTCCAAAACAGACGCCAAAACAGATGCCAAAAGTCAGCGACGGCGACGATAAGCCTCGAGCGATAAGCGATAAGGCCCTGCAACCCTAACCTCTATCGCTGCCTCGCGTTTGTCTCTGCTATCTACTACTATTACTATTGTTATTGTTATTATTATTATTATTGTTGTTGATTTTTGGATTTATTTTTGGCTCTATAATATATGGAAACTAACAACTATTCTTCTATTCTATGCTATTCATTATTCTGGGGGTTCGGGTCCTCAAACCATTAAGCGACGGCTTTAGTCTCGCTCGCCTGGAGCAACCATAGACTAAAATAGCGATATATTCGCCGTAGTTATTGGTAATCATAAACAAGAACTGAGATCGGTGGCAAAATGCTAAAAATGCAACTATAACCTCTTCATATAAACCTCTTTTTTTCTTCTTTTCCTTCTTTTTTTTTTTCCTTCGTTTTTTTTGGTTTTTTTTTCTTATTCAAAGGAGTCAAATTTGGATTCTAATTTTGATTCCACTTTAAGTTGAAACGGCCATTGGCAATCTTATAGTTATTGATAAGATCCACGACTTGATCGGGGCTAGTGGCTTCCACCACGATATCACGTGTACCAGAGTAAATAAACCCACGATCCACCGCGGTATCGATCCAACTCAAGAGGCCATCATAGAAACCATCGATATTAAGAACGATGATAGGACAACTGTGGATACCTAATTGGTTCCAAGTCACCACTTCAAAGAGTTCCTCGGCCGTACCGTATCCACCGGGGAGAGCGATAAAGGCATCGGATTCTTGACCCATCATGCGCTTACGAGTATGCATGTCTTCAACGATAGTAGTACGACCGAATAGGACGGGATCGGGCGTGGCGTCCTTTTGCTCACGCGAGATAAGGGCTTGCGGGATAATACCATGGGCTTGGCCACCGGCCGCCATAACGGAAGCGGCGAGCGAGCCCATTAGGCCAGTGGTACCGCCACCGTAGACGAGGCCCCAGTTATTGTCAGCCAAGACCTTACCCAACTCGACGGCCGACTCGGTAAAGATAGCCTGGTTGCCGGAACTGGAGCCGCAAAAGACACAGACGTTCTTGACGGTAGCTTCGACGGAAGATTCAACGGGAGTGGCAGCAGTGATTGTCATTGTGTTGTGACTAAAGTAGTTGTTGATCGATGTGGTTTGGAGTAGTTTGGTGTGGTTTGGTGCAGTTTGGTGTGGTTTGTTGTACTTTGTAGTTTGTTGTGTTGTTGAGGAAGGGAGGCGAAGGCGATAAGAACGGCGATTTAAAGTAAACGAGGCCCCTGCTGACTCAGCGCGTCTCGCGGGGGCTGTTACCCGGCCGCAGACCACCCCCAATTGGCCATTTCGATTTTCTCGTCTTCGATTCGGGGATCAAAAATCAAATCACCACCGCCTCTCGAGTCTGATTTGTAGCGTTCCTTTTGCCATCCATTAGCACGCAACCGTCCGGATCACCGCCAGTTTTTGGAATTCCTCTGGCCTGCCTCCATCTCACACTAGCGCGCCCCATTGCCCATCCTCCCCTGACCCCGCTGCACCCCCCCCGTTGAGGAATATCTGCCCGCTCCCCCCCCATTGAATATCCACCATGAAGCTCACGTTCAAGAACCTCAAGCAACAGAAATGGGTCATTGAAGTTGACCCTACTGATACCGTGCTTGATGTCAAGACTAAGAACACCGGTCCTGACGGTACCACGCCCCTGGCCCCCGCGGACCAAAAGTTGATCTACTCTGGTAAGATCTTGCAGGACGACAAGACCGTCGAATCATATAATATCAAGGAAAAGGATTTCATTGTGTGTATGATAACTGCTGCTAAGAAGAAGCCCGTTGTGGCTACTGCTCCTGTGGACAATGCTTCCCCTGCTGTTGCCGATGCTTCTCCCGTTGCCGCTAGTGCCACTCCTGCTATTGCTACCACTACTGACGCCACCGCCACTTCTACCACCCCAGCTGCTACTACTACTACCCCCGCTGCTGTGACGACCGAAATTAGTCCTACCAACACGGGTGGTCAAATTGATGTCACGACCGATTCCGGTGCCGGCGCTGATGCATTTGCCACTGGCTCTCAACGCGATACTGCCATCACTAATATGGTGGAAATGGGTTACCCCCGCGATCAAGTCGAACGTGCTATGCGTGCCGCCTTCAACAACCCCGACCGTGCCGTTGAATACTTACTTACAGGTATCCCCGCTCAATCGGAAAATGCCAATAATAATGATCAAGATGAAGATGGTGATCAAAGTATGGGTGAAGATGAAGATGTAGTCAATGGTCCCGGTGCCCTTGCTGCCTCTTTAGCCGGTCAAGACGTTGAAATTATTGATGAAGCCGCTTTAGCTGCCGAATCCTCCGATGATGAAAATGAAACTGACCCTATTGATTTATTCGCTATCGCCGCTTCCCGTCAAGGCGCTGCCGATGCCTCGGCTACTGAATTAGCTTTAGAAACCGGTGATAATGCTGATTTAGGTGAATTAGAATTCTTACGTACTAATCCTCAATTCCAACAAGTTCGTGAATTAGTCCAACAAAATCCTAATTTAATGGAACCCATTTTACAACAATTAGTATCACAAAACCCTCAATTAGGTGCTTTAATTAACTCCAACCCTGATGGCTTTATTCGTTTGTTAACCGAAGGTATGACCGAATCTGACTTTAATGATGATGAACAATTACCCCCCGGTGCTCAACAACTTACTATCACAATTGAAGAAAATGATGCCATTGATCGTTTGGTAGCCCTTGGTTTTGATAAGACAACGGCCGCTCAAGCCTACTTTGCCTGTGATAAGAATGAAGAATTAGCGGCCAATTTCTTATTCGAAAACTCATTTGATGATTAAAGGGCGATTTAGGTCATTCTTTCCTTTCTTGCCATGGATTTTTATCGCTATTTTAAGTTTTAGTTTTTTTAGTTGTTCAATTCAACATAAACTTCTCTTTGTATACTTATAATTTATATATATATATATTCTTAATATATTCTCTAACCAAAAAAAAAAAAGAAAGAAATCGAAAAGAAATCGAAAAATTAAAATGACTAGAAATGACTAGAAATGATTGAAGTTACTTAGTTTGAAAAATAAACCGCTTGCTACAACCTTGGTAAAAATTATCCTTACTCGATGTTATCTTTACTCTAAAGATATCACCCCCACGATCCTCACCTATAGGACCACCCTTGCCCGTCATATCCAAACTAGCTGTAGTAACAAACATTTCATCACCATGAATACCACCAAAGGTAGGACAAGTAATTCGCTTAGCCGGGAACTGATACTCCTCGATAACCTTAGCCGTCTCCAAATCAATTCTCAATACTGAACCACCTCCAAATACAGCGGTCCATAATGATCCATCGGCCGTGATCACAAATCCGTCAGGAAGTTCAGAAGAATCAGAACCGGGTCGCGATTTATAGTATTCCTTAATATCAAAGAAGACTTCATGGTTGCTGAAGGATTTAGTTTTGGTATCGTAGTGGTATTTACTGATGGATGCGGTGATGGAATTAGTGAAGTAAACCACCGAGGGATCCTTCGGGTGGAACCCCAAGGAATTTGGAATAGTCAGTCCATCCAACACCGTCTTGATATTATTAATCTCAGAATGATTATCAAGACGGTAAAGAGTACCCCAAGGTTGCATGCCATACTTCTCTTCTGTGCCGAAATCCGATATGGACCCGAAATAAAATGATCCGTCGGGGGTAACCATACCATCATTTATTCTCAATTTAATACCTGTTTTGTCACCCAGATCAAAGCCTGTGACATGCTTATCCAACCGCTTTATATATTCTTGAGATAAATGGGGTGAAATAGAATTAAGATCTAAATAAGCCAGGCCGAATTGGCAACCGGCGATATAACGACCCACTTGGTCAGTTAGACCAATGCACCCGACGGAATCAGCTACTTCAAAGCATTTCACAATGGGCGCTTGCTCGTGTTCAGCGCTAGTGGCAAAACTCAGCTGCGCACGGTATACCTTGTGGGCAAATATATCAACCCAGGCAAGTGTGTTATCGCGCGGGTCGTATAGTGGGCATTCACTTAAATTACCATGGGGTGAAATGAATGGCTATTCGAATATCAGAGTTAGTTGTGGCCCCCACGCAAGTCGTATTTGTATCAATGGCTTAATAACTTACCTTATCGATCTTGAAAACTGGAATTCCACTCATTATATAAATATTCTGTAGGGACAGGAGGAGGGGGGAGGGGGGGGTTAGAGAGTGCTAAAAAACTGATTTCTCTTGTGGTTTCGAATACAAAAAAGCAACCGTGGCTCGAGGCAGTCAATCGGATGATGCCCGGCAGTATTACTGCGGGGATCGGATAGTGGGCTCAACACATGGCTCATAGCCTGACACAACCTCCACTACTAGTTTCCATATTTACCCTTTCTGAAGGGCGAAGTTAATAATTTAATAAATATATTTTAATCTATAAACGCTTAAAACTATGTAAAAAATAAATTGAATCAAAAAATAAATTCTAAATGCAATTGTGGCTTCACCACTTCTGTTTTGCTTTGCTCGATTTGTCTCTCTCTAGCCGTTCTTAACCATTCGTCTGATCTCAGCGTAGTATTCACGATCCCAGCGTTCGTTCTTAGGCCACCATCCCTTAGTTTTTTTAATCCATTTGTTTTCTTCGTCGGCCTCTACCTTGAACCATGCCTCGTCGATATTAAACTCATTACCCACAATAAATTCACCCTTGCGGTCCACGTTTTGACTATGGTTAGAAATATTGCTTGTGGTACTGTGTGTACGAGTATGGGACCCGCCAGATCCACCCGGTGTAGGATTGGGTGACACTCCCGAAATAAAGTTCATCGAAGCTGACTTGGACATTTTTAGGGAGTTTTTCCCCTGTGCCGATAGATTCTTCATAGGTAAGAATGACGATAATGATGCATGGGAAGTAGCCGATGATAATTTGTCAGTATTGCTTCGACCCAACGTTGAGTTACCAGGGTTGTGTTGATGATGATTATAATATTTGATCGTGCTATCACTGTCCTTTATCAGGCTGCTGATAGGATTATAGGTACTGTATTCTGACTCAATTGTCGTATTGGTGTAATCTTCGTCCAAATCATCAATACCATCAAAGGGATCTTCTTCGTCTTCATTGATATTTACCCAGCACATTCTATCCGGATCAAACATCATATCACCTACCACATGGGCCCCAATAATATTGGGAATAGTATTACTACTAGTCGTTGCGCTGTTGGTAATACTGTTTGATCCGCTTGCATCCTTCTTACCTAACTTTATAGTTCCACCGTTAGAGCCGTTCGTGCCAGCAATTCCACCGGCTTTACTATTCACAAATGAAATCAACGCGGGTGCGTTACCTACTTTAGTCATATTTTCAAATCGCACTAAATCGATATCATTACCTTCCCAACACATAGTATTCGGATTATATCGCATTAGGCCATATCCTGATTTGACAACTTGTTCAACGGGCGGGCCCAATTGTTGGATTAAAGCAGGTCGTCGTGATATAGAGTCCATATCGGATTGCGAAGGTGATGGTGGATATTTATACATACTGTTATGTTTTCGTAGCGTGTACTCGTTTGACATCATATATTCTCCATCGGCCTTATTGATATTTGGATCTCTCTGGTGCATGGGAATTTTGATTGTACTATAGTCCAGATTATCGTGATTGTTATGGTAACTATGCTGCTGTTGATAACGATTCAAGTGATTCTCCTGTGTGTTCTTTTTGGAACTGCGTGAAGATGGTTTCGACCTACTGGTACGTTTCTTCTCCGGTACTTCACGATACTGTTCCAAATCAACTGGTGATCGCTGTAATAAGAAATTTCCAATACTCCCCATGGGCCGGATTCTTGGTAATACATTGCTATCCATCCCTTGCCCACCACTGCCGTTTGACCCACTATATCCCGCGGGTGTCTTGACAAAATAAGACTCTAGGTCAGTATCAATATCGAGATCATCGAACATATCAAGTTCTGTACCATCGCCGTACATTACCGACTTTTTGGGTTTCCGCATTAGCTTGATGGATTGGTAGTCAACCAGATTACTATTATTGTGCTTCATTTGACTATTACCCTTTAGTGAGCCGCCATCTTGCAAGTGCTTTGAGAGGTTCATCATACTCTGAGCATTTCGTAACTTGAGCGTAGAAGAATCAATTTTCGCTAACTTTTGGTATTGATGTTGATGATGCTGCTGCTGCTGCTGTTGTTGTTGCTGTTTTTGCTGCTGTTGTTGTTGTAGAAGCTGTTGGTTCTGATGGCGATGCTGCTGTTGTTGTTGTTGTTGTTGTAACTGTAGTTTCTGTAATTGTTGTAGCTGTTGCAATTGGTGTTGTTGTTGGTATATACCTGACTCACTATTTCCATGTTCAAACTGATACCTCAAATCCATAGTACTTCTACTTCCTGATATCACCCGGGGTTTCGATACTGAAACCGATTTTTTTCTTGTAACTGCGCTCGCATTTTCTATTTGACTGGCGAGTTCGCGTGATAACGAATCGTAGGTGCTCGATCGGCTCATTGTAGGCATTGACTGTTTAGATTTTAAAGTTGAGACTATGGTGTGTCCTCCAGGATTCGAAGAGTTTTGATTTAAATTTATCATAGAGTACTTTTGTGATAAACGTCTTAATGGTTGTTGTTGTTGTTGTTGCTGCTGCTGTTGTTGATACTGTTGTTGTTGTCGATGCTGTTGTTGCTGTTGAAGTTGCTGTTGTTGTCTTGAAGGTATCGCACTCATTGATGGTCTTGATTTATGGAATGTTACGTTAAGTTTCGACTGTGGCCGAGGTAGCGAAGGATTTTGAAGGGCTGATTTGGTGTTTTTCTTATTGTTGATAACCAGATTAGAATGCATACTGGATGTAGGTCTAACAAAGATATTCTCGATCAAGGAACTATCACCCTGATTTACGGGATTTTGAAAATCATTTTTGATGTACCCTGTAAATGGCTTTTCATTGAACTCGAAGCCATCAAAGAAATTTTCATCTTCTTTGTCGTTTTCGTCATCACCATAACATGAATCGCCGGTATCCTGGGCATTATCAAAATTTCGGTTAATATTCTTAACTGATCCATAATTGCTGTATTTTTTCTCCTCTTTCAAAACCAGCTGCCTATCTCTTTCAATTCTTTGTTTCAGCATGTTACTGAAATCAAATTCTTCCGAATCACCTGGTAACTCTAACCCTGTTAAAATATTATCAATTTTAGAATTTGTCTTGATGTAGTCGCTATTCAAATCATAATCGTCACTGTCACTAAAACTAGATGGGGTAGAAGACGCTAACGAAGACGACATCGATGCATTTCTCATTTCATTCCAATCTCTATTCGAGGTGGTTTCAGAGTTATATGTCGTTTTATGATGTCCTTCATTATTACTGTTTCCTAAATCATCCCAATTACGATTCGCCTGTGGATCCAAAGATCCATACTGTGCCAAGTATTTTCCGGAGGCTGACGCAGCATTATGACCATGATTGGTACTATCGCGGCCGTTATTTCGGCTATTCTTACCGTTATTTGTGTATCCCTTGAATGCCTTGGATGATGATGATGATGATGATGATGACACAGAGGCCTTGAAATCGATTAAGTTATCATATTTTAATTCAAGTGGTTTTAACTGCAAGTTAGACATGGTGTCTGGTAGTTCGAAATCTTCATCGTCGAAGATAATCGTGGATTCATCATATTCATGTAAAGATTGCAGTTGAGTTTGTACCTGTTTTTGGGTCTGTGTGGTATTTGGGTCTGTAAAAAGTGCATCGTTTAAGCTTACTTTCGAAGCTCTTAGCTTAGCCGAGGCCGATTTCATCTTGAGAGTACGATCAAATGTTTCATTCACATCATCATCAAAGTCGTCCAAGTCTATATCTTCAGCGTTCTCATCATCAAATGTTATATCATCCGGATAATCATTTTGCACCTGATTAGAGATCATATTATGTTTCAGTTTCATAGATAATCCCTTCAGTGTCATGTTACCCATTCTGGATGATATAGTGCCATAATCATCAAACTCATCGTCGTCAAAATTAGAGCCTCGGACAGTGTCAATCTGGTGCGATGAATATGAATTTGGTAACTTGGTTTGCGATTGCGAATGAGAATGAGAATGAGGATGAGATTGGTATGATTTCAGCAAGTCCGATTGTGACTTGAAATTTTTCAAGATATTACTGCTGTTCTTCTGAGCACTAGAGATACTGGCCATATTTACAGGACTATGTTTATGCTGCAAACTCTGATGTGAAATAAAGCCTCTCTCGCCATTTGATGCCTTCTTCTTTTGTGATATGAATTGTTGTTGTTGTTGAAGATGATACTGCTGCTGTTGACGAAGCTGTTGTTGTTGAAGTTGTTGCTGCTGTTGGGCCTGTTGGGCCTGTTGAGCTTGTTGCTGCTGCTTTTGAAGTTTTTGTTGTTGTTGTTGTAGCTGATGTTGTTGTTGCTGTTGTTGTTGTTGTTTTCTTAAAAATAGCTGGTTCTGATAATTAATTGCGTTTTCTTCTTCATCAAGATCAAAATCCAGATCAAAATTCGAATCCGTATCTTCAGTAATAGTTTTCTTATTAAGACTTAAATTATCGGTACCTCTGTTATAAAGTGATGAATTTGAATCTGGTTGTTGCATCGAATTCGAAGATATACTCAATCGAAGCTCATCATCGTTGCTCATTTCAAAATCATCATCCCAGTTATCGTCCGACATAGCGAAAGATCCTTGCTATCGAAGTTCTTATATTTTCGTAGATCGCGTAATGTCTCTAATGTGGACGAGTTTGGTGTTAAGTACGAAAATTTGGTTAATCGATCAATAGGATACGCGTCAAATATTGCAATAATCGCCCAAAAGAATATTCGAAGGCTATTTATCTGTGGTCAAAATCAGTAGAGGGTTACCAAGATCTAGATATCTTAAATTCGAGGCTAATAATAAATGATGCGTCGATGGTGAGACCGGCACGCTAATTGGTAACTACCCAGATGTTTGTGATTATGTAATGTATAGTTAACCAACCCCATAGATCTACAATCGGCATTCAATCTCTACCTTTCAAAATGCCACTTTGATATGATTCATTTTTTGATTTTATTATTTAATATTGAATATTAAATTTTGGAATTAATACAGACAATCTGATACAAAATAAACAAAAAAAGGGTCGACAAAACAAAAAGGAGAGTGCTTAGGTACTATCACACTGTAATAATACGGCACAAAAAAATAGAAAGAAGCGAGAAAATTATTATGGTAAAAAAAACTAAGAAAAGAATAATCAAACGAAGACAAACGAAAACTTATTTCTCCTTGCTATCTTCTGGCAAGTTTCATTGTCTATATTATTCATTTAAAATAGGAGCCACTTTTCTCGCTAGCGACAAAACCTCAATACGTGAATCACGAACTTCGTCAATTTCTTCGCTGCCGTTACCACCGTTGACTCCATTAGCCTCTAGCATAGCGGCATCCCGGTTCGATAATTCGTCAATAGTGGATTGAATTTCCCTGCATTCCTTCAATAGCTTCTTTAAACGTTTATCTTCAGATTCTAATAGTTGCAAGACAGTCCATACAGCGATATGTTCAAAAGTAGGATCATTGCTTGTCAAGAATCTTACCAAGAAACCTTGAATACCACCCTCAGGTTCACTCCAACTTTGAACAAAGGGATCATAATTTCCTACCTTGGACGATAAATTACCCAAAGCGGCGGCACTATTGCCCTGTACTTCAATATTGGATGATTTTGTTAAAGGAATTAAGACTTCGGCAATTCCGAGAGATAAAAGAGTACTCTTTAATTCATCACCGAGTGCTAAAACAGCTAAGCAAGCCGTCATTTCACTTTGAACTGACAGAGGGGCATTCAGAACAAGTTCCTTACACTTTTCAACGGTACCGGCTTCAACAATTTCTCTTTTGTTTCTCTCGGATGATGCGGCAAGATTTCTAAGCGTAGAAATTGTATGACATTGAATCTCTTCACTATCATTCTTGTCTAATAGATCGACTAAGGGTCTAAGGAACCCATTATCGATAATAGGTGCCTCATTCAAGGGATGAATCGAAATATTACGAATGCAAGCCACGGCTGCTAAAACCAATGGTGGATGTTGCGAATGTAAAAGATTATACAAATGGGGTAAACCACCGGCTCTGACAATTTCTAATTGGTAGCTAGCATCGGAAGCCAAATTTCTTAAAGCTAATGCAGCTTGACATTGGACTCGAGCACTGGCAGAATCCATTAAATGAATCAAATAGTTGACCAATCGAGGTTCAGTTTGTGATAATTTCTTACGATTGACTTCATCAACAGCGATATTACTCAGAGCAGTGGTACAATAGTATTGAACATCAGGATCAGTAGATGATAGTAAAGAAACCAAAACGGGGATAGCACCGGCATTTACTAATTCTTGACGATTATCATCTGAGTGAGTCATGTTGAGTAAAGCGCCAGTAGCGTTTCTTTGCACTCTCATATCCTTGGATTTGGCTAATTTGGTCAATGGTAATAAAGCACCTGATCGGGCAATCTTTGACTTATTGGCTTCATGAGTGGCCAGGTTGGTAATACAACCGACAGCATTACACTGAACTTCCACATTAGGCGACATCATTTGTCGTATCAAGGGTTCAAAGCCACCCATATCAACAATCAGAACCTTGTTCTCATTGTTAACGGCTAAGTTTCCTAAAGCAGCACTCGCCGCTCTTTGGATTTCAGGATCGGGTGACTTCAATAATATAAGGATGGGCTCCAGAGTTTCTCTGGTTACCGGGCGAATATCCTTCTCGGTAATTTCGGCGAACGCGAGCGCTGCACTACGCTGAAGATCAATATTGTCGGAATAAACTAAAGTACTCAATGCCCTCAATGGCCCATCCGTGAAAAAATCAACTTCACTACGGTTTTCCAAATATCTTAATAATAATGCTACGGCTTCGCGTTCATCGTCAGCTAAAACAGGAGCATAAAGTCCTTCTCGATTATTTCCAGAACAACAACTACTACAGTTACCCATTTTGAAAACTTATTGTTTAGTTGTGTATGTGATAAGAGATAGGATAATAATAGCGAAAGCAGTGAATAAAATGTTCGAAAAATTTAATTACTAGCAAAATATTGAAAGAAATAAAAAGATGCGAGGGGGTTTTAGTTTAATTGAAATAGACAATTGACTAAAACAAGGGGAGGCAATATAGTATTTCGAATGTCGAGATAGGATATAGAAAGTATATATTGTAAAAAGGGGAATCTGAAAGGAAAATACCAAGAATAAGGAGGTTTCAATTCAAAATATCGTGTTTTCTAGCAATGGACCGATATCAGTCAGGGTTATTTCAAAAATATATTGGTTCGAATGAATGCTACAATATATCGAGTCTAGAATGCCGAAACTAAGTCACTTAATGATAACAAGTGCGTTTACTCTAGCGTCAAGTAGGCCTGAAAACCGGGGTTGATAAAGGGGGCAGGCAGTAGCGATAGATAGATATATTAAAGCTCCTACGGCGAAGTAATGGAGAAGAAGTCTACGGAAGGAAGTCGAGACTATTAAATTGAGATCCGGTCGTGTTACGGTTTCGGATACAGAATCAGAATCAGGAAATACGTCAAGCAGATAGCGTGGTGAAATGAAAGTTGAGCAAGGTTTAAGGTGCGTGCGGGATGCGAAATGGATTGGGTGGTGGTGTTGGTGTTGATGGAAGGCGTCAACCGCCTGTACGTCAACCGGGCGCGAAGCCGCGGTACCTTAGCGTAGCGAAGTGCTGGGAGTGCTGTGAACACTTAGTTACGCGCAGTTAGAAATACAATCACAATTACAGTTATAATTACAATTATAATTATAATGAGGGAAATGCCCTCACATAGCCCGCTGTGCTAAATATTAGTCAATTTGGATAGTAGCATCTATATTGAATCAACTTTAAAATTATATATTTACAGTAAAGTGTCTACCCTACTCGCTTCTACCATCTACACATTCCATAGGAGCCAGCCACAACGACCCTAACCAAACTTGATCAAATCGTCTCATGCTACCCTTTTGGAATGCTCTGCGTGGGAATCCGACATCAGCGATATAGTGCGACCAATCGCCCTTGTTGACATTACCTGCCAAGTAAGCATTAATAATACCAGTCAATGGTAAGCCGCAACTCAACACCCACTTGGGTTTAACCACGCTTAAAAGCGTACTGGGTTGGCCAGTAGATCCATCTAGCCCAGAGGGAATATCAATTGAGATGATACTGGCTCTTTGGTGATTTGCCCAGTCAATCAAACTTAAAGCCGTGGTCAAATCATCTTCCCAGAAATCAGGGATGGCCATTTGATAGCCCTGAATACCATCGATGATGATTTCGGCCGGTGAATCCAGCCCATTCAAGACAGTGATAAGTTGTTCCATTCTAGTGACAAGCTTACCCATTGAAGATTGGAAGGCCGTGCTTTGGGACTTAACAATAGGTAACAACTCGTCGGGTCTGTCCTTGCCCAGTAATAAGGCAATTACTCGTACGTGATGATTAGACAGGTGTCTACCTGCCGCTAAGGCCTTTGCACCGGCTTGATTGTTACCAGCTAAAACAACTACTAATGGTAAGGAGTTATGATTTTGTGAATTCAGTCTTGAAGCACCACCGAGAGCTTGAATTGCTAATTGAGCGCAAGCACGACCGGCATTATCAATCATGATTTCTTCGCTAATGCCAAAAGTGGAAACAGCAGTTCTTTCGAGTTCGACCATTTGAACAGGGGTAGCGCAAGGGCATTGCTTGCCGCTAGTGGAGAGCACAAAGTGTACAGCATTGTCCGAAGAGGGAGGAGGTGGTGGTGGTGTTTGAATCATACTGGCTCTTCTCCGCGAAGTATTGGCTTGCGAAATTATATTAGCGCTGTTTTGGGTTGGGTGTAAGACTTCATCATCATCATCTTCTGAATATATGCCTTCCCATACATTGGCGTTTTGAGCGTTTTGAATAATCATTTCACGGTTACCGTACTTTTGCATTAGGCCAGATTTGTTTCTATTCTGGTAGTTATTGTTATTATCATGGCTATTTTTGCCATTGCCATTACCGTTACCGTTACCGTTGGCCTTTATCTTGTTATGCGCAACTAACCTTTCATTAGGATTAGTTGTATCATTATCTCTAATTTCCTCAAAGACCATTTTCTTGTCAAATTTAGCCAAGTTGGCTTGAAAATCAAACTCACCGTCATCGCGCACATCATTAACATCCTCAGTGGCCCATCCGCCATCTTCACTTTCTGCATATCCGCCATTGACGTGATTGAAATCACGTCTATCCCTACGACCAAAATTATCGTGTTTCTTCTTGCGAGATCTGCGATTATTGGAGTGGCCATGATTTGATCTCGAGGACTGAACTCTTGAGTTATCCGAATATTCAATTTCACTGTCTTCCTCGTCATCATCATCTTGAATGCTAAGACTTTGGTTCATTTGAGTATGAAGGGGTACAGATGAATTGGCGGGGGCGATCGACGATGATCCCATGGATAGAATAGCAGGATCTTGGAAGGGTAAATTACTGGCGGCTGAAACAGGGTTAACAGCCGGAGTTGAAACTGAAAGAGGAGATGGTAGGGCAGGCTGATAGCTCTGAACGGGATTGGGGGCGTTTGGTTGCCCCTGTTGTTGTTGTAATGCATAATTTTGTCGAGTTTTATTAGCAGGAATAACCTTCAGATCGGCTATTTCTGAGCCATGAATAACAAAATTAGGAACCACCATTCCTGATGCAAAAAAGTAAACATTACTTAAATTAAGCTGTGTGCCAATAACTCCAGTTACCAGGCCTTCGAGCTTGGTTTTGTCAGCTAAGGTAACCGATACAGTCAAACCGATGAATTGAGCTGACATTTTATATATAGCGACAAAAGCTTCGGATATGCGAGTGAGAGTTTAAAGAGATTTTATTTAATAGTTTGATAAAGATATCAGAAAAAGAGCGAAGAAATATTCCTGGCTTCAATCTTTGATGGTCCTTCGAGCCCAAAAATAAGACGAAGGTCCTGAGAGTGTTTTTCTGGTCGAGAGCGTCAGTTTTGTCAGTCACGTGTTTGTGCCCTTATTTTTCCTTTATTATGATCAATCAAGCAGTACTTTATCTATAGGCATAATCAATCCTGATTTAAATCGTTCCTTATTATTGGCGCGCACACCTCAAGATTTAAATATAAGCCAATCATTTATTACTAGATGGCGGCTTCTCAATTCGAAGCACATTCTGCGGTGGTGGCTGTATATGAGCAATCACCGGAATGGGTCAATGCCAAAGCGGCACTGGTATGTTCTCGGTTATCTAGCACATTATTGTTTTGGAGATAAGTTACTAACATTTATATTATTATTAGTATAATGACAAAGAAAACTTCGAACTATGGGAGAATTTTATTTTGATGACCGAATCGTTGAGCGGTCCGTTGACGCCAGAATCAACTGAAGTCGTGCAACAAACCATAAGGCAGACTTATCATGACTTTTTGGCAAAGTTCCCGTTATTATTCGGTTATTGGAAAAAGTACGCTGAAATTGAGCGACAATTTTCCGGTGATCATGGATATGAAAAAATTCTCTCTGAAGCAGTTGAATCATTCCCCAATAGCATTGATCTCTGGGTTGATTACTTGACCCATATGGTGCAACATCACTTTAACGACTTTGATAATTTAAGGGCGTTGTTTGAGAAATCTATTAGCTTGTGCGGAAGGGATTTCTTATCACATCCTGTTTGGGATAAATATATCGAATTCGAATCAAAATTGAGACCTGACAGTATCGAAATCTTGCAGATTTTGAAGCAAGTCATTAACTATCCCTTGCATCAATATGCCCGATATTTACAAGAATTCGTCCGAGTATCATCCTTGCATAATATCACAGAGTCTGTATCTTTGGAAAAGTTATCGGAAATAAAAGAAACAATGAGAAGTGCAGGACAGGACGAGAATGATGAGGCCTTGCTCAAATATCACATCGATTCCTACAACGTAACGGTTTATGAAAAGACCAAACAAGACGTTATGGATAGGTGGCAGTATGAATCTCAAATCACCCGAAACTACTTCCACGTAGCGCCTTTGGAAGATTCTCAGTTAGAATTGTGGAAGGCCTATATCAAGTACGAAGAATCCAAGGGTGATTTCCATCAGACGCGAGTCTTATACGAACGCGCCTTGGTTCCATGTGCAATTTATGATTCTATCTGGCTTAGATATATTAGATGGCTTTCTCAATACCCTGATATGGATAATGACATTAGAAGCATTTACATTAGGGCCACCACGTGTTTTGTTCCTTCCGTTAAAACGTTTGTGAGATTTCAATATGCTTTATTTGAAGAAAAGCTGAAAAATTATAATGAGGCTAGAAATATTTTATTAAATTTACAACTGTCTAATTCTAGTCAGAGTGAGCCCTTTATCTACCGTATCCAATTCGAAAGACGTGTAATATCACCTGAGGCCTCAATTAGTTACTGTACGAAACTGCTAAATCATACAGCTAAGAAAGTAACAACAGCGACAGTTGATTCGGTGAATCCTGAAGAAGAAGAGACCGATGGGTCCGGTACAACGGATACAGTCGATGCTGCCAACGACATAGAAGGATTGGAAGAGTTTAAAAAGGGACTGGTATTGAGCGAATCGATTAAGGGGACTATTGCGGCTGAAGTGGCAAAGATTCAATGGAAGAACATGTATAATATATCGGCGGCTAGAAAATCGTTTAGATCTTATAGTGATTCTTTGGTCAACAGTCTCTACTTCTGGTCGAGTTATTTCCAATTCGAGCTCGAACAGTGTAAGACCTATTCTGCGGTTGGTATTAGTGGCAAGAGATTTAAATATATCGCAAAACTGGTTGATATTATACGATCAAGAGCCAGAATTCCGCCTTATGCCATAAATGATATGGTCCGGTCTTATATGGATACCCTGCTGGAGTGTGGTACGAAGCAGATGATGAACATATACATGAAATTGGACTCCGAGGTAAACGGTCCCTTTTCAGTTAATCATGCGATCAAGCGTAAATTAGCTCCTGATTCTAAACCCGAGACTACAAATCGTAGATTAAAGCTCGAAAATGGCCATCCTGGTGTGGAAGTGAGCGACAAATACCCTAACGAGAATTCTTTCGCGAAGTACTTGAACCAGCAGGACGGTGTTTTGGCCCCTTAAATATAATAGCTGTATTTTCAGTTAGATATATAGCATAAACTAAATCAGCTATGGATATTGTCCTAATTAATATAAAGTGTTTGTTTTATATATATATATATTGAAGATTACCCGGGTGTATGGTTGGCTTCGGGTGGTTATTATGCATAATGCGTAGAAATACGATCATAACGGATCAATGTAACAATATAGACATTTACATTTAACAAGGATGACGATGACGCAAGGATATAGAGCGTTTTCTGCTCCTGGTAAGGCTTTACTTGCCGGTGGTTATCTTGTTTTAGATCCTACCTACGGGGGGTACGTTACTGCACTTTCAGCCAGGATTCATGCTGTTGTAAAGGGGACTTACAGTAATGAAAACAAGTTGCAGGAGACTACCATCAGCGTGAAAAGTCCTCAATTCAAAAAAGGTTCATGGACTTATAAATATTCATTGGGTGAAAATGATTCTTTCCTTGGATCAAGAGATGTTGAAGAAACCAAGAACCCATTCGCTGAAGCCGCTGCCAATGCTGTTTTAGCTTACGTGAACCCCACAAATCACAGTGATATCAATATCACAATATTCTCGGATGATGCCTACCATTCACAAGATCCCGTTGAACTCTTAGCTAGTTCCGAGCAGCCGAGTGAAAGGTTTCACTGGCATTCGAGCCCAATTTCTGACGTACCCAAGACAGGGTTAGGCTCGTCGGCCGCATTAACCTCAGCACTTACCACTGCCATATTGCTTTATTACAAACCTGAATTAGATGTCACTGATCTCAAGGTAAAGGCAATCATTCACAACTTGGCTCAGTTGGCCCATTGTACGGCTCAAAAGAAAATTGGCTCAGGTTTCGATGTGGCATCTGCCGTATGTGGTAGTATTGTATACAAGAGATTCCCCGAATCGACATTGGCTATTATTTCCGAAGATACCACTGGGGTTAGTCGAGACGAATATTCTCAAAAAGTTCAGAACTTAGTGGATCAACTTTGGGATGTCAGTTTGGACCCCTGTAATATGCCTAGTGGTTTAACGTTACTTATGGGTGATATCAATGGTGGTTCAGAGACGCCAAAGTTAGTTTCTAAAGTTTTAGCTTGGAGAAAGGCTGATCCTGAAGATTCAAACAGAGTGTGGACCGATTTAAATCGCTCCAACATGAAATTAGTTGAACTTTTCAATGATCTTAACTCCATAATGGCTTCTAATCAAGATGCTTACAATGGTCTGGTCTCTAAGTATGCCTCTTTACCTGGAAATGAATTAGTCAAGCTGGATTCTGGTCCCTTTTCTGACACATTCACCCAAGTCGCCTCCAACTTTCAAAATATTAGAGCCAACTTACGACTTATGACGGAGAAATCTGGTGCCCCGATTGAACCTCCCAGTCAAACTGAATTACTCGATAACTGTAATAGCATTCCCGGTGTCATAGGTGGTGTTGTTCCAGGTGCTGGTGGGTTTGATGCAATTTGTCTGGTTGTATTTCAGCAATCACTTGAAAACATTAAGAAGGCTACTAAGGGTAATGCCGCATTTGACAACCTGAAGTGGCTCGATTTACATGAAGAAAAGGTGGGTATTAAAGAGGAATCTCTCGAACTATACAAGAATTTATTGTAAAAAATTTAGATGTTTGTATTATATAGATACTTTAAAGCAATACTCAAAAGTTCATTATAAAATATTTAATATTTCGAAGAAATCATGAACTTAATGCCAGGTTTATCGCTTCATCGAGATCTTCTTGGCTAGGTAGCTCGCCAGTGAACATCTCCGGGAATTTAGCATGTAAATCCTTAATAATAAACTCCAAGTTTTTTCGTGAGGTTTTTTCTTCACTGACATCAACTTCAATAATGTGATCAAATCTTGAATCGACATTGGTTGGCCTTGTGCACACCGGCGCTTGGAAGCGGTCACAAAAGCCAGACATGATTTCTTCAATTTTTTCGTCCCCCAATTTTTCCCGTTTGATTGTCTGATGATTATTTCCTCGAGAAATAATCCTTTGTCTGGTAACACTTTTTAATTTCTCCAGCTCAGTGGCGTCTTTTGTGTTATGTTTGAAGTGAATTCCAATGAATTTAATTGGCTGTGTAGCTTCTGAAGCCGGGATATGTTCTGTGAGTGGTTCGTTACACTGTTTAATTGAAATTTCAATGTCATTGAAGAGTTGTTTACGTTCTCTAAACATATGATTATTCCTATCGGCAAATACCACACGAGACCCTTTTTCCTTAGTTTCATCACTCTTATTCGGGCCCACGAGCCCTTCCATTATTGAATAGATGAACCACTCGGTCTTAGTTCTCAGTAGAACCCCCCCAGGAACCATAAGCCCCTTCTTGTGTTCGTTCTTTTTATTGTCCATATCATCGTTTTGAACATGATTCCATCCGAAAAGATGATTTAACGCAATGGCAATGGTAGTTTTACCACACCCTATCGTTGCGATGGGTACCAAAACATAATAATTAGGACTTGGATCGGGTAGAGAGAAATAGTCCACTAATGAATATGATGCATATGACGGTTTTCTAACTGGAGCTTCTTTGCGTGTTGTTTTCTCTGAGCTTGTTGCTCTTTTAGTTTTGATCTTTTGATTATTCAACTCTGAGAATGGAAAGAAATTTTCGGTAACTGTACTACTATCAGCGGGAGCTTCGTAGGGTATGGATCGACTTGATCGCGTTTTTTGACTGCCATATTCCGCTGAAGCTGCAATTCTGAGTTTGGGCATCTGGATAGTTAGTTGGTAATTTAGTGACTTTTGGTTAATATTTTTATATAAATCTCTTTAGAATAAGGAAC
This sequence comes from Nadsonia starkeyi-henricii, assembly GCA_030560865.1. Lineage (NCBI taxonomy): Eukaryota > Fungi > Ascomycota > Dipodascomycetes > Dipodascales > Nadsonia > Nadsonia starkeyi-henricii. The sequence goes on along the minus strand of JAKTWC010000048.1, from coordinate 69,951 downwards.
TTTTTAGGGGGTTAAGCTTCATTTAAAATAAGGATGTACGTCCACTGTTACATGCAGGTCCAGTCTCTCGTACAAGAAGAGCCTCAATACAGCTAATAAGAATAATACATATTATAAGCTAAATTAGGTAAATTGCCTGATTTACACTGAAAACAACCTATCACCTAAATCTAACACTGCTTCAGACCAACTATTCAACGCTTTCCAACGCTGTTCAATATCCAACTCATGATTAGACATATTCTCCTCCATTTCTTTACTGATCTTGTTATCAACCGTTCGATTTGAGATCATCTCATCTTTAGCGGTGGAGTCTAAAGAAGCGGACGATGTTATTATATCAAACAACCTATCGTGTATGAGCGAATCCGTGGATACAGCTTTTGATAATGAGGAGTCATTAAGAATATATTGGTTAATATCATCAATTTTGATTTCTGGACCCAGGCGGCCATCAAGGATTAGATCGACTGCTAAAGATCTAACCTCTTGTGTGGTTTCAGTGCCTAAGCGTTTGGCCAGAAAAGATAGCTTTACTCGCTTATAAGGTTTTATCAGTGTAATCAAGGTCTGTGATCGCAGTGTTAAAACCAATCCGTCAAGGAAGGGTTGAATAAACTTATCCATGAAAAGCGAGTCAGTTTTATTGATCGTTAAAATATTCATAAATTCATCAATATTCCCACTTTGAAAGGCATCTACTAAATTCTTGACCACAAGAATTTCATTATTTGTCGTGTATGGTTTGATTTCTTGACTATCGAACGGGTTAATATCATTTTCACTTAGCATGGATGCCAAAATCAAATATTTTAGTACTTGAATTCGTTGGTTATCACCTGCTTCGTCGTAATTTTTGAAACTTTCGAAAAAGTCTTCAAGGGCCAAATCAAACTTCCGATCCTTCATATACATTTTGCCACCACATTCTCGAATAACACCTAGAATCCTAGGATGCGCCAAAACGCCTGAAGAAATATCTAGCGTCTTTTGGTATAATTTTCGTAAATTGTGATCATCGTTGATAAGTGAGCATAACTGAATGCGTAATGCGTATATTTCTAATAAATAATATGATTTGGTTGAGATATCATCATTCCCCGTGGCATCCAAGCAAGACTCGTGTAGAGTCTCGGTGACGCGATTAGCTTCATCGTAAGACTCCTTCTTAATATAAATATTAGCTAATTTGATTCCGCTCTTGATCCACAATCGTTCATTATTTTGTTCGCGAAGGGCATCTAAAACGGATTTGTAGATATATTCTAGTGTACTAAATTGTTGATTCAGCAATGTCAAATTGGCGCTCAGTGAATCCAGGATATTATTAACGCTCTTTTCAAGGTAATTTTTGTTGATTTTGTCAAAATGGGAAATTAGTAACGGTGTGAATTCGTTGATATTTTCAAAATGATTGAGCTTCAAACTTAATTTAATGATCTGTTTTAACGCCTTAAATCCGAATTCAGTCATCTTTCCGGCCGATTTTTCTTTTTCTGTAACACGTTTGAATTCAGATAATGCCACTCCAGGTTCATAAAGTTTATACTCTTTCGCACTATAATACATATTGGATATCTCGGTCTCATGATCAACTTGTGAAGTTTTGGTGGTATTAACGGTTTGCCCTTTAGTGAGAGCATCGTTGGCCTTGACCTGGTCATTGGATTTTCCGCCGTCCTCTTCATCGCTATATCCAAAGTCGGCATTTTCTGCGTCCTCTAATTCATCATCGTCATACTCGAAATCGTACTGTTTGTATTAAACCACATCGAATGGATCATATGTTTGGTTAGTTTTCCTTCTAAAGCGATTGGTTTATGTCCACTAATAGCCATTACTTACATCCTCCTCATCAGCTGAAATCATGAAATCATCTTCGTCTGACATTATATATCACTTAGTAATTAAAGAATTGAAATACTTAGTTCGCGGATTCGACAATGGTGATTTTGCAGTTTGGTTGATGCAATTCAGCGCCTACCCTCAACATTTGACGTATTAAAGTGAGTAGCGAGTATCAGGGCCAGGGTCTGTCTATCCGGTGTCTTCAGTATTTGAGCGGCTTATCTGCGGTTAAAAATGTGGACTGCCTCAATGAGAGGATTATATCTTTTTTAAGTGTCACAAAATACGTTCTTCACTTACTTATTATTGACACACAAATACTCGTGTTCTATTATTTGGCCGGTTTTCTCATTTCAATCTTTTTTACTCTTTAAACGTTTTTGTTCTCTAAATCTTTTCTGTTCCTTCGCTTTCTGATCCGAACTCACATCGGCACAGAAATCTCGCCTTATCAAATCGCTGCATCACCATTATATCGTACATAAACACCGATAAATTTCTTCTGTTTGTTTATACAAGCCAGCACCACCGGTATTATATACAAGTTTGGTATCGATATATAGATCTATTGTAAAAATTCAAAACAATATCCGAACCTTTTCTTCTTTTTCTCTTTATCTCGCGTAAATATCGCAGAACCTTTTGTCATCCGAAATTCCCGCATACAACCAAAATACATTTAATCGCTTAGTCTGACCTGTTTTTCCTTTTTTTCAATATGGTGATTATGGTAGATCTTTTATCACAAATACTAGCTATTTTTTGCTTGATAGTACCATCCGTCACGGCCTGGCCCATCTTGTGGCATAACACTTTATCGGCCATATCGTCAACCGAGAAAGAAAAATGGACGATAAAACCCGGAGAAATACCATCTTATGTTAGCGAATACGCACCGGTGATTCATTTATGGTCAGAAGAAATATACTTACCTTATGATATCAAGTCATTTGTGAATCATTTCTACGTCAAGGATATATTTGATCAAAATGTGACTACAGTTGCTGATCTGCCTCTAAGACTTACGGCTTTGGCTAATTTAACCATGCTGTCCAACGCACAACCCTCTTCGACGAAGGGTGGTAAAAGAGCTAAATATTCCGCGGATTCTTTGTATTTAACAGCTTTAGATGACTTTAACACCGACCCTGATTGGGTCACTGGTGTGAAAAACATTCCTGAAATCGGTACGGGGCATTTGAAGGATGCACCTGCAGTTTTGATCGTGGTCGACAAGGGTGATGGATGGGTTGATGCCTTTTGGTTTTACTTTTACTCATTCAACCTTGGTCCGTTTGTTATGGGCGGTGGGCCTTATGGTAATCATGTGGGCGACTGGGAACATTCTTTAGTCCGGTTTCATAATGGGGTTCCTCAAATTGTATGGATGTCAGCTCATGGTGGTGGATCAGCCTACCATTTTGATACTATGGAAAAGCTACCAGATGATCAAAAACGGTCAGTTCTTTTCAGTGCACGGGGGACTCATGCTAATTATGCCTCGGTAGGTCAGCATAGTCATGATATCCCTTACTATATGTTGAGTGATTTCACGGATCGGGGGCCGCTATGGGATCCTGCTCAAAATTATTTGGCTTACACATTTGATGGTACTAAGGTTACTTATGCTAATGGAACTCAACAGGGTCGTGAGCAGGACTATGGTGACTGGTTGAATTTTGCCGGTCATTGGGGTGATAAAAAATTAACAGCTGATGATCCTAAACAGGAATGGCATATATTTGAATGGAAGTACATTGATGGTCCCTTGGGTCCTCTATCTAAGAACTTGGTAAGATCCTCAGTTTGCCAGAGGTCCAAGTGGTGGAATTTTTGGGGTGAGTGCCGAATTAGAAGTCGTATTGACCATGGCGAGGGGTATGATGCCGAGGGTTATGAGGGGTGTGGAGCACTATTCGATAAAATTAAGCCTACGTGGTTACGATGGATTCTCTGGGCTTTCACATGGCGCGGCTACGGATGTACAGTAGTCGATAAGTTTCTGGGATAACCATTTAGGCATTCGATTATAGTTTAGCTATAGAATGTCTTTTAGACTTTTATCTAAACGATCTTTTTCGTTTTTTTTCGTTTCTTCGTTTTTTCTTTCTTTTTTTTCCCTTTTTTGTATTTTTTTTGTTTTTTGTTTTTTTGGATAGTTCAGTGGTTTTTGAAACCTCTACATGGACTTGATATTAGCAGCCATGTATAGATTACGTTCGATAAATAGTGTTTTATATGTTAATGGGCTGGCACGCAGCTAGCAAAACGGCTTAAAGACGAGCCGTGTATTTGATATCTTAAGCTTAATAAATGTGGAGCAGCAAAAGTGAGTACCCAGCGCAGGAACGTCAGCTGCTTCTACCGTGTTAGTAATCATGGCCACGGATGGGCAAGAGCGCACCCACTAACTTCCGGGGTCTTCTGCGTACACCAGAGGCTTCGGGTACCAAAAAAAAACATATATATATACATCCATCTGTATATTTATAATAGATAATAAATATTTAAAAAGGATGTACTTAATTAGCGCAGGGGTGCCGCTTATTTGCCAGCTTACGGCAGAGGCCGTTCTGTTAGACCAAACACCGCACACGTACCGCCCCAGTGAGATCGGTGGGTGTCAACAGGTTCCGGGCGCCCAGCTCCAGGCTGCCCGTTGAAGTCTGTCAACGCGAGGCGCGCACCAAACCGCACCAAACCGCACCAGACACTGGGAGCCACTGACCCATACCGCAGGTTAGGGCTTGTCCATTGCGCAATCCCACCGCCGGTCGCGGCCACACCTGGAAACGGTTATCCGGCGTCATGCTGAAAGTGTGGGCTTTATCGTGCCCAGCCCTTGGCCCGGGCTTGGGGGCCAGTAGGATCTGTAACGCAATAGAGCCCCGGATTGAAATTCGGAAGGCGTATCTCTCAGAAGGCCATCCTGGCAATAGTGCGATTTATGCCTCTATATATATATATATATATATATATATGTATATATGTATGCGTACATATATATACTTGTTTATTTAGAGTTTTGTTTGTTTTTCTGTTTAATGTAAAACATATTCACTGACACTGCCTGATTCTGTTCTGACGGAATTATATAGCCCCGTGCTTGTATATCATTTTCGCGGGGCCTGCCTGTATATATTCTCGCCGTTGGGGTTTATTATCGCCCCTTAAATTTTTCTTTAATCAATTTGGAATCCTGGGACCATTCCTGCCTGCTTCCAGCGCTAATTTAGCTTTCTTGACTAAGCCTGCGTCATCACCTATTTGAACTCCGAGATTGTTTATTGTGGGCTTTTTCTACTTTCTGGCGATCTGTGGCTGTAAAAAATTACTTTAACCGTGGTATACCGTTATATATTTTTATACCATACACTGCAAGCCCTACCCATACCAAACTACGTCATTTACCTTCCTTAGACTTAACCTCCTACCCTATTAGTGTCTTTTTTCGCCTGTGTTTTATCTCACCTCGTTTCTGCTTTTCCCTCAACTATTCCCCAGCTTGTATATTATTCTCCCTTGATTACTGAGACGAGATTCATCACTTGCAATAAATCCCTCTTTTGTTGTTTACTATTATTGCCTCCTTTTTCTTTTAACTATATTCTTCTCCATGTTCAACTCATTTGCTTCTTGTCTCACCCCACCCTCAGATCCTTCGCCGTCGTCGGTCTTGGACACGGCTCGTAATATTTTCCGGGCTCAATCCCTGGCCGTATCTCATTTAGAAAACCTCTATATTGACGATAAAAAGACTCAAGATCAGTTCCTTAAAGCCCTGCAGTTTATGCATAATGCCCTTCTCATTAATGGTAAAATCGTTATTACCGGTATGGGCAAAAGCTATAAAATCGCCGATAAGCTGGTGGCTACCATGAACTCACTCGGAATTCATGCCGTGCCTCTACATCCATCAGATGCCCTTCACGGTGATTTGGGTATAATTAAGCCTTCGGATGTTATTATCTTCATAACGGCATCTGGTAACACTCCCGAAATTATTAATCTATTACCGCATATTCCCGAACATATACCTAAGATTTGTTTAACGTGTCAGCTTGATTCTACTCTCGCTAAAATATCATCAGCCGTTTTATCAGCACAATTACCTGATGAACTTTCTGAAAATAATATATATGGTCTACCAGCGCCTACAACTTCAACAACTGCCTGTTTGGTGGTAGGTGATGCAGCTTGTATTGCCTTGGCTGAAATGCTAGTAAGTGATCAAAAGCAACGAAGAAGAAATTTCGGTAAATGGCATCCCGGTGGGGCTATTGGACAAGACTACGAACGCGAAAACAATATGTTAATATCGCATAATGGCTCATCGGTTAGTAAAAATTCCAATATTTTAAAGATTGAAGATATCGGTCATTTCAATTATGATAGCACAAACCTCAATGAAATTGCTTTACTGAGATCTTGTACGGGCAAAAGTTGGATATGTTTCAACTCCACTCATCTAGCGTCAATCAAGGATATCTCTACTATAATTCAATCGGATATTTGGAATGATAATACAGCATCCAGTATAGTTCATTTCCAAATGATAGAGACTCAACTATCTAAAATACCGCTTCAATCGTTGGATCGGTTTTACCAAAGTCAGTTGAGGAATGTTTCTACTGATGATTTCGATGCTTTATCAAAGTTTTTAGATAAACTATTTTTGGTTTTGGATGATGATGATCAAATCCTAGGTTTATGTGACACTCGATAGCGTTTATTATTGTCACACCTCATAATTATACCTTGTGATTCTGTCTCCTTCAGCGTTTGGAGCTTTTGCTAGGTTTCGCTCTTGTTTTTCTCAAAACCCCGCTCCCTTATGAGTGACAAATATGAATTCCCTCGTATCCATATATTTATTTTTATACCCCTTTTTAACGTACTTATGAACTTTTCTACATGTCTGATTTTTCCTTAGTTCTTAGTAATTATTCAAGCATGATCGAATCAAATCTTCTTTTTTTTTGGCCTTGTATTAGCTTTTTCTTACTTTTTTTTTATTTATAACACTTAGAATAACTCGCAAAACTGTACATTTTGTATCTGAAGGCTAATATATTTAAACTCTTTTTCTGTCGCATTATACTATGCTGTAAATTTGGATTTCACTATAAATGGGTTTTAATTCTAGCTGATGTCCCAAATACAGCCAACCACAAAAATAGATCACTTTGTTCCCTACACATCCCCCTTAAGTTACAGTATTTACCTTCACTTGGAGGGTTTAGTATTTGATACACAAAATGTTGGATTTGTTTCAGTACGCTGATTTACAGAAGAAATTATTTCTTCTTTTGGTTGAATTACCGGTGGTAACTGGTCTGGAGAGCCCCGGGTTTTCAGCCGATCTGCTGAGCGCAGCTAGTAGCTTCAGATACAATGAAACCGAAAACAGCGATACCATAATGCAAGAGTATCTAGAAAATGTGCTAACCATTCTTTCTAATGATTTAGTTAATAATTTAAGATATTTGTTGCGGTTTACATGGTTTTACGCCAATGAAGGAGTAGGGTTTGGCAATGTACCACAAGCAGGAAGTTGTGATGACATCAGTGCGACGCCCGAGAAAGTAATAACTTCACTGGCCGTTATAACCAAGTTAAAATCGTGTTTAGCCGTTTATTATGAGAAGGTTAAATTTTTTCGAGACTTTCTTTTTCAGGAAAAAAATTTAGACTTAAATGATATTTTAAAGTGGTTATTAAAATTTTCACGCGATATATCCCCTAATGATACGAAAGGTTGTATGCTAGTCACAAATCTCACAAGTCACACCGTTTACAATACCAATAAGCTTTCCTTGCAGTGCTTGTGGTTGAAAACTTTTAATGATCTCTTTTGTCTTTTCCCAGTTCATCAATTGGTGATAAAATCTTCTGAAAACATTTTTCTTCTTAATCTACGCTGTGAGTTATTAAATACGCTTCACTTATGGTTATTTACACCTCTAGCCTGTATTCGGCCCTTCAACTCTATCGAGCCTGAAATTCTAGAGTCCATTTTTGAATTACAAGCTAAATTATTGGAAAATTTAGATTCTGCTACAATTGATTTGACTTGCTGTATGAAAATATTTCGATTTGCTTCCATTGGATTGTTGCCTTGTTTCTTTGAAGATATAATGAATCACCCATCAGCCCATGTCATTTTGAACCATTTGGCCGATAGTATTAATAATATTTATAGAATACTCGATATATCAGTTACTTACCCTTCGCTAAAGAAAAGAAGTTTGAAATTATCATATACCCGGAATATTAAATCATTAGAATTGATTGCTCAAGAGTTGTACTCTGACAAGAAAATGGAGTTTGAGCACTTTCGATTTTCAATTCACATATTAAGTTTCACATATCTTCCCTTTCTGGATTATTTTAGTAATTCTTTCTCTAATGGGTTTATTTCAATAAACACTATGTATGCCTTTAATTCCTCTGAGAAATTGCTTATTAGAATTGGTCAATGCCTAGCTACAATATGCAATGATAATCTGGACCAAGGCGTTCTTCTTCTGTTTCCCGTATTAACATTTATTGATATCTCTCTCAGCAATATCACTAAGGGATATGAATGGCAATCACTTTTTGTTTCATTATCTTTAAAAATGCGTGATTTACTAGAGTTTCTTAGTAAAGATAGAGTGGATAGTATATCTCGTAGAGTCTTGTATTTGATAATCAGCGCACGGCCACGAGCTAGCATATCCCTTCTATACAATGAACTAGTAGCCCCGTGTTCAAATAATCTAAATAAGCTCTTTCTTGAAACGCTTTATCAGGAGGAGATGAAACATCTATTTATATCACTTGATCGTTATCCTGAGTATATAAATTTTTTAGCCGTCAGTATCCGGCGTACGTTTCTGACTCCGGAGTTTAAATTAACGGATTCCACAAATGACAAAAGATATCAGCGTAATCAAGACCGTGTTTATCTTCTGAAATCTCTAAGGCAGTTCATAAAATACAATTTGGATACCGATACCCTATCTGATGCTATCACACATACTGTACTTCAGCTACTTCAGTCTGTGTTTGAAGTCCCTTCTTCACTTTGGTTGATGGATTCAAATGCAACGTCTCATAAACATTTAGTAGAATTAATGCTGTTCATTCCAGCCCTAATGAAAAGAACTAACCTTGAAGCTATTAATTCATTTGAGTTACTTTTTCGAGCCCATTTTACAACTTCATCGTTATTAGAGTATGATCCGCAGTCATTTACTTTTGATGAGATTTCAATAACTCGATTACAAATTATTGCAACCCGATTAAACATTCTTACGTTTCTTGATGATTCATATCATCATTGTTCTTTGCCTTTTCTAACCCTTGGTGAAGAGTTCCTTACATGGTTTGCAGATTTATTAGAGGTAGGAAACTCTCTTAATTTCTCTTTCAATTATCCTTCTCTTAGCTGTAAAAAAAATGGTTATAATTTGAAGAATTTCCAGTTGAGTTACGAGCTGCTATTACTGGCATGTACAAATCTAGTGGCCTCCAGTGGTACACTAGAAACGTCAATTTATAAAAGGCCAAATTTGATCAATTTGACAGTATCTAATATCAACAGTATCTTACCAATATATATTATGTTTATCACGAAAGTGGATTTAGTTCTTCCGGTTTCTTATTTTCATATAGCTTTGGCTCATTCAGTTATTCGCCTAGGGAAAATCTGCTTTGTCGATGAAGAGGGTGCTGTGTTCTTATACCGTTTACTAGCTGGGTCATTGCTATTATCGTCAATTTTGAATGGAGCGGATTCATTTTTGACCGTTAATGCACTAAGATTCATTGATGGATACTTGGAGAGTAAGACTGCTTCGAAATCTTTCAAAGATACGAAACTTTATAAATTTATGTTATCATCTACCTGGTTTGGAGATGTTTTACTTGATTCAATCGAGCCCATTTTTAGTTTTTCACAATCCACGATTGATCTTGCCAGAGTAATCTTCTTTAATACAGTAAGGACTGGAATTTTATTTAAAAAAAGAAAGAATTTAATTGTTTAGAACTAATTCTTATTTTTAGCTTATTAGCAAATTAGGTGGTCGCATATGTTATATTATGAAGCAGGAATTAAAGTGGAAAATCAAAGAATTTATAGCAAGTTTGGATCACGCTAAAAGGTGTATCAAAGAACTACTTGATATTCCCCATTCTCAGAATTTAAATAATAATCAAGGTATTGGAGAAAATCATTATTCTAGCTCTTATTGGCAGATACGATTGGAACTTATCAAAACACTACTCTTTATTACAACCAGTTTTTCCGACGTATTAAGTCCAAAGGAAATCATTGAATGCAAAAAAATAACAAAATATTTGAAATCTCAATTAGCCAAGATACAGAAATATTCAGAGAACATTGTTTGCAAATCTTCGAATATCCAGGGTAATTCTTTTGAGTATACTAACTTGAATTTTGATGGCAATGAATATTACCGGTTAAATCCGCTCAGTGTTGATCATTCAATTATTGCCGATCTTCTCTAGAAATGGGAAAAAAAAAATTATTATATTACGTGTATTGATATAAAATAGCTTTGGGTAAAAAGATTTAATTATATATAGCAAATATTGAAAAAAATCGTAATAGAGGTGATATAAAAAATATGTATTTAATGTATATATTTTAGCAACTAGTAAAACCTAGTTGATGAGGGATTGCATATGCACTGAGTATTCAGCTTCCTGTGCTAAAGATTTGACCTTTACGTTCAATGCCTGTTCGATCTTATCTAACCAAGAATTATATTCAGATTGAATTGCGTCAAATGACAGTACAACACGTTTAGTACGGTAACCGTAATTGGTGTTATCCCGATGGCTTTTCTGACGCTTAGGATCGAGAGTATTACCACTGGTAATATTTTCCTTATTTTCATCAGTGACTTGTTGAACCAAAATCCAAGCTTCGTCCGCGGGCATGCATTTGAGAATATTAATTAAAAGTAGATAGATTTCAGTGATGCGCACGTTGTTGGATAATTCGAAATTCGAGGTATGGGCAGAGGGCAATTTTATCGTTAACGATGCGGATGATAACGAGGATAATGTTGCAGATAACGACAAAGAGCGAAGGTAACTGATTTGCAAATATAAAGCAGTAGCAGCACCTCTAAAGTCACCATGTTCAAGTCTCCACGAGTAAAGAATTTGGAAGTATAACTGCTTCTTGTCACCCGTATTACCCGATGAGCCACGTTGGGATCGGGAGTGCTCTAGTTCACCGTTTACGCCTAAAGTCTGTTGCGCTAGTTTCAATAATATATGGTCAACTAAGTGATGCTGGCCCATGAATTGGTACTTGATTAATTTGTTAGGAAATCCATTTTCACACATATCAATGATTAAATTCTCGATAGCGGCTTGTGACTGTACGATATCCGATGCCAGCTCGACAACAGCTGAATTGTAAGCCTGATCGTAGTCACCGTTCTTAAGAGCTAATTCATACAGTTGCTTGTAGATCTTGATAGCCTTAGGTGAGTCTTCTTCCTTACCAGCGATTCGATTAGCGGCCAATTTACAGTACTCAAAAGCGTGACTAAAATAGCCCTTATGTTGGAAAAGTTCAGCTAAATAAATGAAATATTCGTGGGGTGCTGAGACTGGACTTTCACCGAAAGGTGAAGTGATAACCTCCAATAATTGTTTAAGACTGGGCTTGCATTCTACCGGAGTAATCTTCATCAACACGCGCGCTTTGATGGTATCGTTTTCGAGAGACATTTCCTCCACGAATCCAATGGCAGCTTTTTTAAAATAGTAAGAAACTTGATCATTAATATTATTTTCGTCTTCACCTCCAGCATATAACTGAACGAACCCCTTGATAAAGGTGTCGAAGGGCGATGAAGTCAAATATTGAGAAAACCTTACCGCTTGGTCAATATCACTTAATGCCAAATTGGATACCAATTCAGTAACTGCCGTAGGTAAAACCGAAGAGTTGATTGAACATACTAAACTTTGTAAAATATCTTTGACATTATTACGCGAAAAAGTGGGCGAAACCAAACTTTCAACAATTAAATTCTCAATAAATGATGCCGTTTGGGGAACTGATGATGATTGAGATTCCACAATTTCATCACCTTGGTGTTTGGAATTGCTGTTAACAGAAATTGATGTATGAAGCGATTCAATAATTAAGGTAAAAGATTTGAAAAGGTTCAAGTACTTTGCTAAATATTGAATGTAATCCTGCGAGGCAAAAGCACTCGGATTATCGTTAGCCAATAACAGCAAAACAATAACTTGTAAAATAATCTTGTAGCTCACAGTGGTATTCGAATAAAGCGATTGGTTTAAGAATGAAGCTCCGTTGATATTAAAAGCTCCATTGGCCTCAACTTCAGGGACACTAACAAGTTGATCGTAAATTAGCTCCAATAATTCATCTAAATTACCTAACTCTCCTAATGATTGAGCCAAACGATTGGCAGCGCCTTCAGAGAATTGAGATCCAAAAGCAGTTTCAAGAATACTCAGTCCTCGGTCATTCAAAGAAAGATGTTGTTCCTGTGTACAGTCGTCATGTAAGCTTTTGGCTAGTTCAAAAGTAACTTGGCGCGATAATGTTTTGAAATAGTTATCAAGGTAGTACAGAAACTGGGCGGTACGGTGGCTCTTGGTAATATCGGTGGTAGTATTGTGTTCTAATGCCATTAATGATGAGTTTGAGAAAGACGCACTTCTATTGTAAAAAATAATTTCCAGGTCTGATAGGGGTCTCAGGATGGAAATACTAGCACCCTTGATAATAGTTGCAAGTCCAGACTCGATATCAACACTCATGGATAAGACTTCATTACTTAGTTTTCTGAGTTCCATACACAATCTTTCAAAACGAACCCATTGTAACACAATTTCATTATCTTTTGAATCATCATTGTAAACACTGTTGCCGATTTGGGCTATCGTGTTAGTAGCGACCGATGAGTTGACAACTTTACTGATCTCATTTTGAAGGCTAACATTAGACAAGAGTTTTTTCTTTTTGGATTTCTCAATTGGAATACCAGCATGTTTTTGGAAAATACGCAAAGCTGTCTCTAAGATTTGTTCTGAGAATCGGCCAACACGGAAAACACGCTTAGCATAAAATTCTAATTGGTTCGATGATGATGATGATAGGGGTGATCTCAACAAGTTTAAGTCTTCAGGCTGGTCGACTTCATTAGATAAGGTGGTTTGCCATTGTAAATTGGATAACGAATTAATATTCTTTTCAACCTTGGCGTATTGGACCAATGAACTAATATCACTCTTCCAAAGGACCCAGAATTCCAAATATTGGTCGGACTCTAAAATGAAATAATTAGAAATCAACCAAACAGAAAACTTATCAGGGGGCGAAGAAATCATTTCCATACTTTGGCCCAAATCAGTGATAATTGATGCAGGGTGGTTGGTAGTAGAGTCGATTTGCCATAACTTGAATAAGCCATTGTTGATAGGCAAGAAAGTTGATAAATAATAGTGTCCTGATTTAGAAGCCTTGGAAGATTGTTTGCTCAAACGAAGCAAGGGTAAAGGCTCAGTGGTTAAAAGGCCTTGTGAGCTGTTGGCGTCAGAACTTGGGATAATGTGTTCCCAAAGCGAAGCCAGAGTATCGAGTGACCATAACTTTAAAGTAAGATTTATAGATAATGTAATGAGATAATTTGTACCAGGAATGTGAACGAGCGAAAAGACGGCGTCAGTTGAAAGCTCAGGAAAGGCTGTGGAAGTTTTTCTGTTGCCGAATGTACGTCTCCAGGATAAAAGCGAACTCAAAGAAACATTATAACTAGATGCTTCAAAATCACTTGCTGTGAGAACACCTAAGGTAGAATTACGACTTAATTTAACCAAACTACCATCATGAAAGGCAACAACCAACGTATTACTGGAAACAGAATACATTTGGTAGGGATTCTTATGTTTAATGACCGAAAAGCCAAAGGGGTTTTGAATGTTACCCCAACGAAGGAAATCAACGTCAGTTAAAGTAGGAGTTTGCTGCATTGAGTCAGTATCACATTTGGATAAAAAATTACTAAACTTGAACGCAAAATTAAAGATAATGCCACCTTGACTGATTGCATCGACTACCAATTCATCGTTGTCGGTTTCACTAAGGGTAATACAATGAGGTAAAACTGTATCAGAGAGCCTTATTCTAATCTTTTGGAGTGTCACTCCGTTTTTCACACTATTTTCTTGAGTCGATACCAAATCAGTGCAGGATAATTCCAGAACTTTAGCTGATTCCAACAAACGGTAAGCGATAGATCGGGGGAAGATAGTGGCCTTTGACGCGGTTGAATCTCTAGTGAAAATAAAACCCGATGTCGCAACGTGATTATAGTAGTATTCTTCTTCATCATTCGCATTACTTAAAATATTTCGGGTTCGAGATGAGACTTTAGTACCATCTGGTAATTCTATTTCGGGGGTAGATAACTGAAGACTAGGTACGCTCACGCGAGTTTTTTTACCACAATCCGAGTTACCGGAAGCGGTCAAGGCGGAGGATACGAGTCCTTCTTCCTTAAATGTGGCCAAGAATGAAGACATGAGAGACTTAAAGGGTCACAATTGCCTCAGGTTTTCAGTTGTGTAGGGTGAAGGAGCTAATGGCAGTTAAAGCTGGAGAGTGAAAACACCGTAGAAAGCAGTGATGTTGTTTTGGCGTTGGGTTTTTTCCAGTTGGGATGTTAGGATTATTACTACTCTGGCGGCGAAAATACAAGTACAAATACAAACACAAATACAAATACCAGCAGAAATACAAATATATCTACAATGGATCAGTTGAAAGCTTGAAGCTATAAGATGTTTAAGAGAATAACATAAGGAATAAATTAGTTTAGATTTGAATCTCAGCGTAAGCAACAAACAGCGAAAAATTGATATTCAACTAGCTGAGTCAGCCCACATGAGCCCGATCTCAAGATCTCTCTAAGAGTACACAAATTCTTGGTAATATTCTATAGCCAAGATTATAGAAGTGAATACATTGTTGATTTGCAGTGGTGGGTGTGCTATACAAAAGTTCATTTGACTGCCTATCTAATTGGGTTGCCAACAAAAAAAATATTTTTTTAAAATTTTAATTTGACAATTAATTATCCTGAAACTTATATTTCTGGTAGTACAACAAAACACAAACAGAGCAAAAAGGCATATACTAAAGCAGCTCGAGGATATCTTTTTGACCCCCCCAAACAAAGAACAAATAAAATAAAAATAAAATATCCAAACAGAACACATTCCAAGACAATAACCAAAAATTTAGAAACTAAATATGAATATATTCAGCCTCTGGTTGATTCAAACCAGATCTCCAGCAAAATAAAGATGACATAAGACGCGAAACCCACCAAATGGCGGAAGGCAAACCCTAAGAGGCCGTGAGGACCACATCCGGGTAATTGCCAATCCTCTGAAGACTTAAAAGAAATTTTTCATCCGCTTCCAGCACTGAACACTTCCCCCCTCCCTATCCTCGTCACGGTGAATAGCCCGCAATAAACACCACCCTTCCAGCAGGAGGGATGGCCTTTATTGCTGGTCTCACTGAGGGTTACACGAGAAGCGTATGTCTCTGCTAGTTGAAACTAATTCGATTGATACATTTTACTATTTGAGTGAGTTCATCATGTTTTCTAATGATGAGTTGCTAATACCAAATCAAACTAGAGTTTGTGATTTAAAAATGATCTTAACGCGCACGTGCCTGATAATAATATATATCGAACTCACTTGATAGTAAAATGGTTGCCGATTAGTTTAGTAATATTCGTTACTTTGGATTCCTTTGCTAACAATATTTATAGTGCTTATTATCTTTTGATACATTATGTGGCTTTTCGACAACGATTTCAGCTGGTCTGAAATCGTTGATTATCTTAAAAGGTACTTATTCTCTCACCATTTCTCGATTAAGGAAATATAATAGTGAACCAGGACAATCAATGAATTTAAATGATGATACAACCATAAACAAAGCTGGAATTACCGGCTGAATATAAAATGTAGATCTGTTTGCAACTATCCTGATTCTATTCATTGATTATTTTGGTTTATTATAATTATTGTCTATCTTCGCTTTATTCATTTCGGTGAAGCATTGCTTGAATTTGGAACATTATATTAACATCATTATTAGGTACATGCGAACATCTGTCTTTATCATTCGTTTGATATTCGATGATTAATGGTATTTGAAAGATTGACTTTCGAATGACGATCCATAGCACTGGGCACCGAGCTATAAAATAGCAGATTATGAGTGACAAGCTTAATATGTGGGCCTAGAAAACCCACGCTACCGACTTGTCTTCTTCAAATACCATTTTGATTTGTATATCAAATTTTGATATTAATACTCTTGTTTAATAATCATATATGCTAACCAGCTATATGATAGTTATTTATTTATCTGATACCCGAATTTCTCGGTTTTCTTTTTTCCATAGTTATGGTAAGTTTTTGATTTTTTTTTTACAATTATTTTTGATTTGGGAAATCGATTATTCGAAGCGAAAAATTTCTTATGATGAGAACTTTTTTTTAGATGACGAGTCGTATTGGCGTTAGCCATGACGAGAAAAACTTTTAATACCATTCATGCCTTCTGATGATTTTTCGCTTTGAATAATTTTTTCATTATTCAGAGTATTCTTTGAGTTTATCTCATTGAACCCGCTCAATGATTGGCGTGTGCGAACATTTTTTATTATTAAATATATTCTAACACGAAGTTTGTCTTCTTTCTTTAGTAGTACCACAATAAACATTGAATTTTTATTTATTCTTTATTTTCCAATTTATTTGAGACGCGGGGGTTTTGGATTTTGAGATTAGGATTCTAAATGATGATTATGAAAAAATAAAAGACAAGCATATGTCTGACCCAATTTTGGAGACAATTTTTTTTCGCGTCTGATATATCTTAAATTTCTTTGATAATCAAAAAATATACATTATTGTAAGTTTACAAGTGTATGTTTTTAAATTTTCTTGGGACGATCGAATACATACTCTCTCTTGAGTAAATAGTTTTTATTCATTGGATCTTGGGCTTGAATGATTGATACAATACTTTTTGTGATATATTTTTTCTAAATGATGCTTTTTTTACCACAACTCACGACGGTCTTCTGTGCCTAAAATACTGGCCTTGATGATATGCGCCTCTGACCAGGCGTGGTTCTGATATTAAAAATATAACACTTGAGTTTTTTTGTCTCAATTCGGGTCTTTGGTCTATCTGGGTGATATACTATTGTTCTTGATGATTATGTGTTTGATGGTATTGTTTAATCGATATTTCATCGCGGTCAATATCAAGGTATTGTTCTGCTGCTTTCGGAGTTAAAAAAAAGCTATTTGGATCGTGAGAGTGGCGAATAGTTTATCCGAAATAGATAATTATATATAAATCTAATAAAAAACGTTTTTTATTTTTATTCAATTTTAAATTATCAAAATTGGTTGGCTGGTTCTTTTAAAGGATGTATATTATTTAATAGCTTGGGAATTTCGACTCTAGCTTTATTATTTACTACTGCATGACTGAGCCACGCTGTCATTTTTTTTTAATAGTAAGGCTGTGCTGCCCCGCCGTTTTAATGTTAGATCACTTCAACATGGGGCCTTTTTTTAAAAGCCACAGGGGGGAAAAATCATGTTTTTATATATAGAAAATTTAGTTTTTTTTATATTTAATATTTTAATATATAATCAATCTATAGATTTATTTCTTGTAGACAATCTAGTGAGAATGATTCGTTCAAACACTCTTGGACTGAACTAGATACCCAAAAAGACAAGGACATCTAAACAGTTTCTTCAAAGGCACTTTCAATTGGCTTTTCCATAAAAGCGGCATGGCCCAGGATGGTAACACCCGAGGCACCAATAAGCCAAAGAACAGTACTGAAGGGAGAGGCAATAAAACCCAAGGGAATGGCAATCACCAATAAACTAGTGTACAATTGTGATGTGGTCAAACGGGTGAAACCCAAATTGAGGTCTTCACCACCCAAATAGGAGATGAATAACATAGAGGCAGCCACAAAGATGATAACAAAGAGTAAAAGTAAATTAGTCAACAAAGAGTAGACCGATAAAAGAGCAAAGAGGATAGCATAGTTGGTAGAAAAGTGACCTAAGTTATAGTTGATTCTCGATTGAGCATCACCCCAACCTTGGGGCTTAGAGACTCGCTTGAAGTCGAAAAAGTCCTGAGGGGGGCGAATGTTGGCAAAACGAGCTTGGAGCGAGGCGCCTTCATTCTAAATAGGAAAGAAAAGAAAAAAAAAACATAGATATGGTCAGAATAAAATAAAAGTATTAACCGGCAAACGCATTTGGGATGAAAAGTAGTCCGAGGACAGGGGACAGAAAGCCCGAATAGGGTGGGGCCTTTCTTCCCATATACTTGGAGAAAATTATAAGCAAAAGACTATCAACTTACACGTAATCTGTCGATACTGAATTTGTTGGCGAAATCAGAGACCTGAGGGGGGAGCGAAGGTGAATCCGCGGTTAGTACAGTGGACTGAAAAAAAAAGAAGGAAGAAACGGCGTATATAATAGATCTAACACGACCTGCGGAGATGCAAGCCGAGACCCAGGGCAACCGCAGGTCCAGAAAAGACGTCTTTTCTGCGTCTACACATCAGGGCTACTTACGGTTCCTGTGGCAAATCGGGCAGCGAAGGAGTTCATTTTGCTTTGGACGAGATGGTGGTGAGGTGTACAGTTGAGGAATTGGGGAGGTGTGAGTCGAGAGGCGGGAGGGCCAGGTAAATACTGTGGAGCTGCACCGCCGGTCCCACCCACGCGGCGAAGCTGAGCTTTGGCGTGGGAGCCGTCTCGCCGCCGCGTTAAACGGAGATACAATACACAAATCTACAACGGGAGCTGGACAGATCTTATATGAGGACAATTTATTTCTGGGTTATAATTAAAATATTAATATAGTACACACGCGACGCGGACAATCCAACGTTGGCTGCGCTTCGCTCGGAGGGGGTATTTCGGGGGTATTTCGGGGGTATTTCGGGGGTTAGTCTTTTCGCCAGGCACTTATACTTCGCCGGTCTTTTTGGAGTTACAGGCCACGATTTTTATCTTTTCCGCAAACACGGTTTCGTTGCCCTCCATTTTGAAGTTGACGTTCTTGACAATAAAGGTCCAGACGTCGTCGCAGCATCGATAGGTGTGCAGATGGCCCTTTAGACTCAGTCTAGCCTTGACGTCGTTCCGCAGAATTTCCGTCATCACCTTGTCAAACTGGAAAACAGGGCCGTAAAGAGAACACGATGTTAGAATCACATTAAACGAAAAACGGAGCTCCATTACGGTAAACGGTTAGTGCTACCACAACACGGGTAAGGGACTTACGTTTGCTAGTATTTTCATCGCCAATTGCGGCTGTATTTTTGACTCACTAATGAAGAATCGATAAGATTAGTATGCAAGTCACTCCAGTCAATAACAACCCACCGGCATGCGTTTCTGGACACATGAAGCGAGGCTGCCGAAATTCAAACAAACAGACTTACGAGATCAGTTGGTCTAAGGCTTCCGTGAGGGCACCGCCAATACTAAATAAGCCCCGCAAGAATTATTCCCATCAGCAGTTAGTAAATAAACTTATCGAGAACCCCCAAATAGCGTCCACCTTTGGTACGGTCATGCTTTTTGGGGAGGAGAGAGGGCTTTCCCCGAGTTCCCTTTCCCTCGTTTTGCAGTGAAGACCACCCGGGACGTTCACCCAGCGCACACAACTCACCTACTACGACGGTATAATTCATAATAAGGGGTGGGTTGACTCATGATGATGGTTATTATTCAATTATTCAATTTATATTCGCGTGTTTTTCCGTTTATGCCGTTTATGCCAAAATGCGATTTTCCTTTTATACTCTTGACCGGATTGCCTGCTGGCGGTGGTGGCGGCCAGCCGGAGAAATCGCTCGCGGGAGGAACATGCTGGGATATACGCCTGGCATGCTGGTATATACGATAAGATTTCCCAGATTTCATTATCTATACGAAAAAGACGTAAATAGTTTGTGGTGAGTAACTTTGTAGCGCTTTTCCTTTTAGTCGCCGTCGTTGTTATTTACTTGTTTATTTATTTATTTATTTCTACTGAATGTATTGACGTTTTTAGTTTGTAAGCTAAGGGGTAAATCTAATCTAATTACTTTGTCCATCGTTGAAACTGATAACGGCCCATTTACCACTCCAGCACCAGCCTAAACCATGAGGATTACCCATGCTGATCCATTCTTGCTCCAGGCTAGCTTGTTGACCTTCCTCAAGACCTACAACGACATCACCTTTGCAAGTACGTAAACTAAGGGTACGCAAGCCGTGTTTAGCCAAGGGACCAATGGCCTTGGAGAAGGGCGTGGTACGATCCCATTTACCATCACCGGTCAACTTACGGTAATTCAAATCACCCTTGTAAACCACCAAAGAGGATTCCTTCAAGTCTTCATAGACCTTATCACCACCACCCACACCATTAGGGTTAATTTCCCAGAAGGTGTAACCGGTGGTCCAGAATGGGGAGGCCCTAATGAGTAAACGACCATCTTGATGGTAGCCGACTAATTTTTGCACTAAATAGTCTAATTCAGGACGGTGGTCGGGGAAGAAATCGCCGCTGGCTAAATAGTTGAAGGTCTTGAGAACATCCATTGGCATGACATCTGACACAAACCAAGGGAGTGATTTAGGATGTAAGACAACGTAATTGGCGATATCAGAATCTAACAAGAATAAGATCATAATGAGATCAGCGTAAAGTTCAAACCCAGAGTTATCCAAGATGAAATCAACTCGAACAGGCTTACCAGTTTCACGTTCGGCCACTAAAACGTCCCAAGCCTTATCGATATCATTAACTAAAATTCTTTCTTCATTCTTCTTACGAACTTCAGCGCCTTGTAAAGTCTTGATATCCTCTAAGGACATGGTGGTCAATAAAGATAAATCGGTGGCATTACCCCAGAGTGAGATATCAGCGAATTCACGGAAGAATAACTTGAGGGTCTCTTCATCAATATCAGCGGTCAATTGTTCAGATAAGGCCTTGTATCTCAGGGCTAACTCGGCTACGCCAGTCTTTGAGGCCCTGAAGGCGTCTTCCTTCTGACGCGAAAAGTAGTCGTATCTAGTCCAATGTTGCGAGCTTTCAAAGGGAACAAACATTTGACGATACATATGACATTCCGAATACAGCCATTCAGCGGAACCCCAAGTAGAACCCTCGTAGTGAGCCTTGAATTGCTCGTTGTAAATTTGGATATCCTCCGCGGTACCCTCGAGAGGCTTAAGAGGCTTATCGTGTTGAAGGTCGTACTTGAGTTGTGATAATGAAGTCAAAATGGCCTTACCCTCAGCAATCTTCTCCGCATCCGTTGCGCTATCTAGTTCAGCAATAGTGCGCGACACATCGTCGATTTGACCGGTAAGAATAACGGGCCAACGTTCACGCGCCGAGGAGTAAGCGAATGACGACTGATCGTCGTTGAGGTATCTGCCAATGGGGAAAGCTAGTGAAGACAAACCAAGCGGGCAATTCGTTAGCAGGGGGCGGTCAAGCGTGGATAGCCGGGGCCAAACGGCGAGATATAATTACAACATACCAGTTTCGGGCATTTTATGGTGTCTAAGGAGGAGGGGGAATGAGTGGCTCCTGATAGTAAACAAGAGGCAGATGGGAATCAGAAAGGGGCAGAGATAACCAGCGATGGGACGTCTCCCAACGGATCGATCGCTCTTTGGCCGTCAGGCGGAGGCTGAGATTGACATTTTTAGGCCCATCCGGGCACAACCGCACCTGGCGTGGGTGTTTATATATATATCTGTATATCTGTATGTATATATATGGTAGCTACATCCCCTGTAGCCTCTCTGGGCGTACTTATCCAGCCCTCATGGCACTATACGTTCTGGCTCGTTGAAATTCAAGCGGAGTTCAGCGCGTTGGGGCTCACGGGTAACCCAATACGCCCGAGATAAAGTTCTTTAGGCTGGGGCTCTCGTTCGAACCTTATCTACGACTCCAAAACTGAAATTTTTAAAGTCTTTTTTTCCATTTTTTTTCTTCCAACAAACGCAATGGAACAAGACCGTAATTTACGTCAGGAGTACGCGTATGCCTTAGACGAGCTCAGCCAGACCGCGAGCGATTTGGGTGTGGCGCCTACTTCGGTGGCCTATCAACGACACGTTATGGGCGTCATTTCCTCATTGAGAAAGTGTCAGGATTTGGTTCGCCGATCGGCCATGTTTAGTAATAATGAATCGGTCGACGAATTAAGTACGAGTTATATCCCCTTTTTAGGCATCGAATATCAATTAGCCCTGGCCTGGGAGCGACGACCTGAGGTAAACACGGCTTCTACGATAACCACCACCGACGGAGTGGGTGGTGGTATGGTGGATCGTCAACAATCAGTAATGACGGTGATTGAAAACTATTTAAGCTTTTTGCATAATTTGGATAGTTACAAGTTATTGCCTGCGGGGGCCTCTAAGAGATTAAAGGAAGCGTTTGAACGCGGCAAACAAGATATTACCGAAGCGTTAAAATTATTATCCCCTAACGATCCCACCAGCCGACGCGAAGATAAAATTGCCCGCTACAAGTATGAAAAGAGCCTAGAACAACAGTTACGCCAATTAGAATTACAAAGTGGAGGTGATAGCATGGGGGATTCCAACACCACGGCAACCGATGATGATGATATTCGACGTGAACTGTATTTGAAATCATTACAACTCTACGCCACCAAGGCCATAGGATCACTGGAGATGCTTCAAATGGAATTAACCTTATTGAAAAATATGCCCAAAACGTATACGGCGCACAGTTCTTTACAATTACACGGAAGGTCGGCTATTGAGGACACCCGTCAAGGCAGCCGTCAATCCACCGGTGGAGATGCTAATGTCAAGGGATACACTGAACGACTAGAAACTTTAGACGCCAACAACCCCTTGTTGGACAAGGCCGGTAAAGTAATGCGCCCTTTCCATTTAGTGGCCACGCGTGATCAAATTAGGAAAAAGGCATTTGGTACTGGTCAATATATGCCCACTATGTCAGTGGAAGAGTATTTGGAAGAGGAACGTAAACAGGGTGGTATTATTTCGGGCGGCGGTCCACAATCGGAAATCGTACCAGAACCTAATGAGGATGATGAAGATTTGGCTGACATGGCCACTTATAAGGCCAGAGATTGGGATACCTTTGTAGAAGCCAATCCTAAGGGATCCGGTAATACTATGAATAAGGGCTAACCTGAGATATATATACATAATTGTTTTTTTTTTATAAAAAAATAATTGATTTTCATTATATCTTTATTTAAAAATAAAGTTGTTTGTATAAAAAATAATAATAGAGAATTGGTCAAATGAATCGGCAAGTTCTCGCAAAAACAATTAATTTAATCTTCAGCCGTAAACCTAAAGAAAAATATAATACACAAACAATAAATTACGACAGGGCCCTAAGCGATAAGTCAAAAAAATATCCACCCAAAAATAAAAAGGCAGGCAAGTATTACAAACTGAGTTTAGTACAATTAAAATAAGTGAAAAAATGAGAGGAAAAAAGAAGAAGATATATTTATATATTATTATTTTTTTAAAAAAAAACACCCATCATCATATCAGATAAGCGAAGTATTTAAATATAGTAACAGTGGCAAACGAGAAATAAGTTGACAACTGAACTTAGATGTTAAGCTTAGTTCTTCTCCAGTGTCTTCTCTTAGCGTTGTATCTAATGGTGGAACCGGTCTTGAATCTGAACCATTGGGGAAGGGGACGGTTTTGCTTTTGGGCCTTAGCAAGCTTGAGCTTGGTCTTGAGGGACTTTTGGGACTATATAGAAGAAAAATAAAAGTTAGTAAAAATGATCCTATTGAAGGTTGATATTATGATATAAAGCGTTAATGGGCAGATTGGTCCTTCTGATTTCACTAAAAAGGCGGCAATTTTCTCCATTATTCATTTTTCTCAGTCATTTTTTTCAGTCTGGTTTTTCCCCTTTCGTTTCTCTTTGCTAAATGAATAAATCAAACTCATTGTATCACGCAGTTAAAGGTTGATGTGAAAGGAATTCTGAAATTCGGAAATAAATATCATGATGTGTTTAGATCAAAGTATAAAATGGATACTGGGCATATAACGGGGAATATACACCTGAGCCGACTCGAAAAAAATTGAAAAATCGGCCGTTAGGTCGGAAAGTGACTCTTTTCGCCAAGTGAAAGCTCCCAAGCGGACGATAAAACAAGAATATATCGGGGAAAATTTGGGTGCACATAACGAAGAAAAAACAAGGGTAGAGGAAGGGAAAAAAAACAAGAATAAAGAGAAGAAAAAAAAGTGTGGGCAGTTGAAGAATGCCCTAATATCGAAAATGGCCCCATTCGCAGTAAACAAGCATCTCAAGCCGAAGGGACACAGCGTAGAACTGAAGAGCCAAAGAGAGAGAGAAAAAAAGACCAAAGAAAAAACGACCAAAGAACAACAAACAGGAAAAATCGAGCCTAAAGGCGAATATAGCCAACCGGACTAAAACCAGGCACACCAGCAGTGGCCAGCGGACGCAAGCGGCCCCAAAACACCGGCAAACCGGCTAGGGCGGGGTGGTACTTACAGGCATTATGTCGATATGGTATAATACACGGTTGGGGAAAAAGTCAAAAGGAGGTTGAAAAAATTAAGCGGACGTGAGTTTTCAGTGATCCCAGCGGCCGGCGCCTGGGCCAGTGGGAGGTTCCGTCAGCATGGGCTCCGCGGTGTGGCAGGCCCGTGGCTCCCTCGACCGCCACGCTTAAGGCGCCGGCCACAGGCTGCGCTGCCACAACCTGTTGACTCTGCCCGTCCAAACGGTGCGGGCCGCACCGCACGGGGCGCAGAGCGAGCTGGCAGCCGCATACCGCGCTCTACGCGCCATGCCACGTTGTACCGGGCCCTGGCCTCGCTCTCCGGAAGCGTGCGGCGCGGCATGTGACTGTTGTTTTGGCCGTAACCGTGGCCTCGCTGCACGTTGTCGCAGCAGCCAGAGAGCGCGAGAGAGCTTTGGGTCTCCGTTGCCGCGACAACCTGAGCCGTTCTAGTGGCCGAAATAGTCATAGTGGCCAAAATAGTTATCGGTAAACACCCCCGATAGAGCTCACGTGACCGCACCACGCACTGGGAATTCTCGCTCTGCCCTTTGCTGAAAACTCTCGGCTGGAATTTTTTCTTTCCCTTTTCCCCTTCTGATTTAGTCGACGTGATCCCCGCTAATAGGTACGTACTAATGCTTAATTCGTTTTTTTTACTATGCCCATCCACGGGCTTGGACTTTGCTCGGAGGGCGCATTCATCGCCACATTTGAACCTGCTGGTTATTGAGCAGTTGAGATTTATTCAGCGACGTTAAGTGGTCATAATACTATGGTTTGGTATACAGGTCATCATAGTAGGGAATCTTAGAGTTTGTGCTTTTTGGTATCATGTACCATTTTTTTCACGCTAGGACTGAATCATTTTTTGTTTCGTTTTTTCTTCTTCTTCTTGGTTCATGGTACCATATGATCGCTAAACGAAATACCTACGTATTCATTCCATTTAACGCTGCTTGTGTACTCTTTGTTTATGTCTTTAAAAATCAGTCTATATTGGTTGTGCTTTATAGTAAAAGAAGAAAAAAATATTTAGTATTTGACGAAATTATACTAACCAATATTATAGTAATTAAAAATGACCCGTACTTCCGTTCTTGCTGACGCCCTTAACACCATTAACAACGCCGAAAAGACCGGTAAGAGACAAGTCCTCATCAGACCCTCTTCCAAGGTTATCGTCAAGTTCCTCCAAGTTATGCAAAAGCACGGTTACATTGGTGAATTTGAATACGTCGATGATCACCGTTCCGGTAAGATCGTCGTTCAATTGAACGGTCGTCTTAACAAGTGTGGTGTTATCTCCCCCCGTTTCAACGTTAAGACCGGTGATGTCGAAAAGTGGGTTACCAACCTTTTACCTTCCAGACAATTCGGTTTCATCATCCTTACCACCTCTGCTGGTATCATGGACCACGAAGAAGCTAGAAGAAAGCACGTCGCTGGTAAGATTCTTGGTTTCGTTTACTAAATCAACTTGTTTATTGCTTGTTTAATATCAGGTTTGTTCACTTTTTGTAATATATCCTAATTGATTTCGTAACTACAAATAAAAAAATCATTAACCTTGCGTGGTTCTTTTTTCACTTAAATTTATTTTCACTCCATTTCATTTTTTTATTACTTCATTCTATTCAATTTTCCATTGTTTTGTAGCCTCTTATCACTATATCAAAATGATTGGAGCCATGCTGTAGTGGTCATTTTAACCTTTTGACGTACCTTAAAGCCGGGAGGCTGTCTGAGATGGGTCTTTACCTTGACATCGTTCATGCATGTTGCCGTAGCAACAGGGCGTGACCGGATATTGCCCCATTAAGTACGGTTCAGCGCGGCGGCCCCCCACTCCAAGCGTGAATAAACCAGGCCGGGACCATCGCCATGGCGCGCCGAGGCCCACAGAATGCGGTGGGAGGCCACAACGCCATCGGTGGCCGGCCAGGGCTAGGGAATACCGCTTACATGAGCAGTATGGTGCTTATTCAGCAACGTCGCAGGAAAAGAAAGCGAAAAAAAAAATTGAAGCAAAGACGTCAGCCCCGATTTAGCCCTGTTTTTCCCGTTTAACCAGTTTTTTTGACCTGTTTCGACGTAAATCTATCAGTAAAAATGGCCCCTAAGAACGGTATGTGCAACACGTTAGTTCATTTATTTCCCGAATAGCCGTGATCCGACTCGTATGAATTTGGTTTATTCACTATCCTTGGTTTTGTAATTTTTCAATCGTTTTCGACTTGTGCTATGTTGTGCTGTATTGTGTTGTATTTTCATTTTCGATCGACATCGAACTTTATTATGAGGTTTTTTTCTTGGTATCGGCTACGTGATTATTCAGAGGCTCTATTCCGCGTCTCGGCCCAGCTGGAATTACTAGTGTTTTTGACAGATCTGGTTCCGGAATTCTCATCTAAGGATTGATTACAAATTTTCGCTGGATGTGTCTTACTCGATTGATACAGATTTGAGATCCGTTACCGCCCAGGAATCGTGCTTATTTATTGTTTAATTTTATCCTGAGGTCAAAACTTCTACTTGCCTCGGAGGAAATAGCAGCCTGGTGGTGGAATACCGGATACTAGTCAAACATTATTATTACTCGATCTACAGATCTCTGCTAATGTCCTACGCTGAAGCGGTAAAGCAATTTGAACCCATAATCAACAAATTAGAAATATATAATCCGACAAGAAGGATCTACCGCTAAACGCAAATGATCCGACGTTAATATTACCAAAATTACAAAACCATCGATTATTGGAATAACGAAATCAAGCTATTTGAGAAATAATTTTTTTATTTTACTCCAGGAGTTGATATACTAACTTTTTATTTTATTTTATTCAGATAACGTTACCCTTGGTCCCCAAGCCCGTGAAGGTGAATTAGTTTTCGGTGTTGCCCGTATCTTCGCCTCCTTCAACGATACCTTCGTCCACGTCACCGATCTTTCCGGCCGTGAAACCATCTCCCGTGTTACCGGTGGTATGAAGGTTAAGGCTGATCGTGATGAATCTTCCCCCTACGCTGCTATGTTAGCTGCTCAAGATGTTGCTCTTAAGTGTAAGGAAGTTGGCATCAACGCCCTCCACATTAGAGTCAGAGCTACCGGTGGTACTGGTACCAAGACCCCCGGTCCCGGTGGTCAAGCCGCTATCCGTGCTCTTGCCCGTGCTGGTATGAGAATTGGCAGAATCGTCGATGTTACCGGTGTTCCTTCCGATTCCACCAGAAGAAAGGGTGGTAGAAGAGGTCGTCGTCTTTGATTGCATTGTATTGTATTATCTTATATCAATCAATCAATCTTTGGCTGCGCTTTTCGCTTATATCTTCTTTGTGTTTTCAATATAATGTTATCATAATTTGGTGTTTTTAATTTACGTCTTTCTATACATTACCTCTTCTTTCACACTAAAATTCATTGTAGAAAAGCAACCTAGAATCTAATATTCTTGTAATAATATTTAACTTTTTAAGCGTGGGTAAACTGCTAAGGCCAAAGCCTTAATATTTAATGCAGGAAATACACCAACAAACCAGGCTCTACCCAGAGAAACTAAACAACACAAAATGAATGTAATGAAATTCGAAGATCATTGAATGGGGTTTACCGTATATGTAATTAACTAAATTTGTTTTTTAAAAAATCAAACACTTATTCAACGTTTATCTGACAAATTATTTAATTTAATATTTATTTGCATTTTTTTTACTTTTTTTTCCTGCTCTTTGTGATTATTGATATAAAAGATTATATCAAAAAATTTGGAAAAATAAAAACAAAAAGGAAAATTGGTTAAAAATTCTATAATTATTAAAACCAATTAAATGGTACCCATTTTATTAAAAACAACTTTATTACAGCTGTTCTAAGTAACATAAGGCAGCTACCTAGATATTTATATACATGCCAGTCCAAAAAAACATAGATAATTATGCTATTATATGCCTTATTTTTTGAGAGTCTTCTCTCTTTCGCTTTGCCATTTATCAATCAAAGCCTTATTTTTTAAAGCCATATCAGCAGCTTGACATTCAGCATCTTTCTTAATAGCCCCTTCGCCAGTTCCCAACTGCTCGTCACCCATAAAAACCTGAACTAAATATTTACGATCTTCAGTGAATTTAGACTTATAGGTTGGCTTCAAAGTAGAAGAACCAATCATAGAATACAATATATCCTTAGACGAGGAATGTAAGCGTTCGGTCTTCTTTAAATCAACTTCAGCCACTATTTCTGAAACAGTGCCATCGGCGTTATTTAACTGATGAATGGCCTTCACAGGTGCCGTTCTTGGCATACTACGACGAATACTAGCGTATTTTTCAATCATTTCAGAATTCTCTAACCCGGCCATAGCGGCTCTAAGGCCAGCTTCTTTAATATTAGGGCCTTCACCTTCGCCAATAATGTCAGATCCCATACGACATTCCACTTTGAAGTTATCACCGTTACCCACAGATTGCTTAACTACATGATATTCGGGTCTATAAGCTGACGAACCGATACGCACATAGAGTAAGTTCTTGGCTTCGGTATTCAATGTAGCTTCACTTTTTTGCTTTTTTTCAATAACCCGCAACAAGGGTTCAGCTAAAGATTGTAAAAATTGTTCAGCAATTTCACCACCATTACTGCTATCAAGGTAAATACCTGCAATATAAGCTTCAAAAATATCGGCAATAATTTTCGGTCTAGGCTTGTCCATCTCACCATTAGCACCGGTAACGCTATGATCGAATGTAGTTTTCAGCTGTTTATCAAGTTCGTACATCAAAGCCCATTTACCGATATTGTCATTAGATACCAGCATACTTCTCACATCAGTCATATCACCTTCATTCATATTAGGGAATCTGAAATAAATCAATCGACTGATAGTGGAATTAAGAATGGTATCACCTAAAAATTCGAGTCTTTCATTATGCAATTGTCTCAACTCGTCCCGGGATAAGTAATACATTTTATTAGCAAAGGACTTATGAGTAAACACGCGCTTGTAAAGAGCAGGATCTGTGATTTCCGGTAATGGTGGTGGCCATAAGGAGCCACAAGAATACTCCTTAATAATCTTACGAGATTTATCCTTACTATACTCATCAGCTGAACGCAAACTAGGACCAACACCCGATTCGGATAACTCATGATCCACCTTACTTATGATACCATTCTTCAAATCATCAATAATGGCCATTTTACCCTTTCCGTAGAGTGATTTGATAGACTGGGCAAGGCGAATTCGGGGATTTTTCGTACGCAAAAACACTTCGTTATCTTTACAATCCTCTTCCTCTAGAGAACTATCCGGCGTATTTTGGAGAATAAGCTCAAAGTGTTTGCTGATATTAGCAATAGAATACTCGATTGATTCAAGATCACTTAGACTGATAGGCTCTAATCTTGCTTTCTTGGGGTTGGATCCCTCTTCCTCTATTTGCTGTTTGGGGGTACTGATGCTGGAATCTTGAGCTAACTCTTCACCTTCACTGGATTTGTCTACCTTTTCAATACTTCTCTTTTTGCTATGCTTTTTCTCACCCTTCTCACCCTTCTCGCGCTTATTATGCTTTTCTTTTTTAATCTTGGTGCTGCCACTTTTGTCTGATTTGCTGCGCTTGGACTTGCTGCTAGGCCTTTCGCTATCGCTCATTGATAGTGTGGTATGGACACAAAAGGATGTTATTGGTATGTGGTTAAAAGTGGAGCAAAAGCGACAACAACGGCAGATGTGCAGTAAAATATCTGATCTATTAAATTGCTTATTCGCTTAGATAAAAGAACCCCAAAACAGAGATATTAAAAAAAACTTGTGCACCAATATTTAGCAGATCGGGAAAAATTACAATGCTGTATTGAGGTGTGTGATCATCACCGTTGGGACGATTGATGGGGAAAAAACATCATGAGAACAAAACTCGGTTGAAACTGCAGAATCTTGTCCCACCATTAAGATAAGGGAAGATACGATAAATCTCTAATAATGTTAAGAAATATAATATCTCCATTCATCACGCTACTTTTAGTGTTGATAGTAACAATCAACCTTACGAACGCCTACACACTACGAGGCGGACTCCCTAACAACCTGCAATTGACCCCGAGGTTAATCGAATCCACATACTTCACTCTCGAATCCAACGACACCGCTATTGCTGATAAGAAAGCCTTTATCCAGAAAGATGGTGAATTTGTATTCCATAATATCAGTGAGGGAGCTTATGTAGTTAACATGCATTCTATTCAATTACAACAACGTTCTTACCGTGTTGACATTCAGGGTGGCTCCGTCAAGGTTTACGACTATATCGTCGGTAACGATTGGGAATCGCTCGGTTACCGCGCGCCCTACCCTATTGAAATCCCAGCGGGCCTCCTAATCAATTATGTGATCCCCCGAGAAACATTTAGCGTGATTGAAATGCTCAAGAACCCCATGATGCTCATGAGTTTGGCTTCATTGGTAATGGTTTTTGTTATGCCTAAGATTTTGAATAATTTGGATCCCGAGACTGTGAAGGCTATACAAGACAAACAAGCTCGTGCCGGTAATAATGATGTTAATCACATTCAGAAGAAGATTAATGATTTCGATATGGCAGAATTCCTTGCTAAGAAGACTTCACGCTCTTAGAAAACGGTCATACATATATTTATTATACAAATAAAAAAATAAAAAAATAGGGACTACTAAAACTACGTAATATACATAAATTATACTAAACATATATAAACTTTGAGTTTCAACTAATAATAATAGCCCATGCTATACTATACATTATCTGATTTAGAAACGATACTTCTCCTTTTTAGCGTTTTCATCTTCTTTCAGATTATTAGCATCCTTTCTACTCTCTTCTAAGAGATCATCCAAGTCAGCATTGAACGAGGCGCCGGCCTCAGCGCCCTTAGCTTGTCCAGGAACATCATAACTATAATAACTGTCCATGAATCCCGTCATAGCCTTCTCCTTCTGTTCTAGAACAGTATAAAGACTCTTGGGTTCATTTGAATCATCTTGCTGAGCCAATGGCTGTGTCTTACGAAGTTGGAAGGTTTCGGGAACAACTGAAATCTCATCCACAGCCTCAGCCCTGACACCATCTTCCTCCCTGAACCAAAGCTTATCACTTCCTCCAATTTCCTTATTATCACTTTCTTGTTGTTCTCTGAGGGCTGCAGTCTCTTCATCAACGTAACCGGCCCCTTCGTCATTATCTTCTTCCTCCTCTTCTTCCTCTTCCTCTTCTTCTTCTTCACTGTCTGATATTACTCCACCCCAGGGACCACGTTGAATGGGCACAGATAAACTTGAATCTTCAGTTTCATCTTGCTCTGTCAAACCGAAAACATCACCATACAAAGGTACATTATTCTCATCTAATGGCGGGCGACCATATCCACCAGGTTGGAAACCCCACGATGATCCAGCGGGAATTGGAGCGTTCAATCCGGGAATTCTGAGACCCTGATAACTAGGAGGAGGCCCTAATCTTTGCATATTAAGTAACCAAGGAGGGGGCGCACCGGGCGGGATATTTAAAGCCTCAGTTAATCTCTGTGAGATCTCACCTGGTCTGAAATGAAACGTATTTTTCTCAGTTTCCCTACCCTCAAAATAGACTTCACCATATTTGAATAGTCGAGGCTTTGTCTGGAATTTAAAGAATGCATCATGTAATTTTTGATAATCGATATCCAATCGGCCCATCTTGGGTTGAACTCGTTCTCTAGTACGCTGCCTTAATGTTGATTCATCCTCCTTTGAGTTATCTCTCATATCCATGATACCGGTGGCTTTAATAAAATCAGGTAAATCGAAAGGCGGCTTTTCTACACCACGCTTTGAGGATAAATATTCATGCTTGGCACTCCAATGAGCCGGTACTGGCACGGTATTTTTATAGCCTTTAAGATGAACAAAGAGTAACGGATCTTCAGCATCAACGTCATACCAGTCTACCACTTCTGGTCGAGCTGCCATAGTTTTAAGATCAACAATTTTCATCTTATTTAACTTACGGAGCTTTCTTCTACTCAGATTTTCGGTTCCTAACCGATCGATATTACCCTCAACGTCACTTTCGTCGTCATTTTGATCATAAACCCCAGCCACTCCATCTTCATCATCACTATAAAAGACATCACCTTTATTTAAATCTGCATTGATTTCTTTCCTGGTAGCTTCGGGAGTGTAGAACTTATTAAACACGGCCTTATATTGACTATACATAGGATCATCAAGCAAGTCCATTAAGTTTGGCTGGCCATTCACGGCCCCATCCAAGTCGCCTACCGCCTTAGGCGTTATCGTATCAGTATTATATTCGTCCTCCTCATTAGCGTCCAC
Source organism: Nadsonia starkeyi-henricii (assembly GCA_030560865.1). NCBI lineage: Eukaryota > Fungi > Ascomycota > Dipodascomycetes > Dipodascales > Nadsonia > Nadsonia starkeyi-henricii. Next base: position 37,031 of record JAKTWC010000048.1, on the reverse strand, counting down.
CAGAATTTGTGATGTGACTGGCTCAGTGATAGACTGATTCTGGTCAGGCGTCTGGCTCGTGTTCCCGTTCGCGTTCGTGCTCGTGTTGGACTCGCCATTTTCATTGTGCATGCCCTGTACCACCGCAGCCTGCTTCTGAACTTTAGCCTTCTCTCGCCTCAGCTGGTTCTTCGATTTCTTGACCTTACCCACCATCTTGGGTGACAACACGCGCTATTATATTTACGAAAAGACCGGTTTGGGGTGGCCTGCGACTGTGCGATTCGAGATTCAATCCACACGGCTCCTGCTCTGCACAGTGTATTCTGGCTGGCCGATGGATCAAATGTTACAGGAGAGTGCTCAGCTGTACGCGGAGACTCTAAAGTACCGAGGCCCCAACCAGGCCTTATCAGTTCCCCGCCCTCTGTCTGATCCGTCCTCGAAACCCCATCTGCCGTGTTTTGTATATCTCCGGGGCCACCTTTTCTTCGCAAATATATAAAGCCGTGATACGCTACAGCCCGTACAGTTCAATCACTATGGTATTGGGTTTGCGGTCGTTCGTTAACCGCCACAAGAACAAGCTGTTCATCGCTACCGGCCTTAGTATCGCTGGCGCATACCTGACCTATGATTTCATCACAAGGAAGATTGGTGAATGGAGCGATAATATGGCCGAGGAAAGAATAAGTAATGAAAAGTAAGTTACCCACCTGGTTCTTTTTATTCGGTTTTGTTCTACCGTAATCCCATTTTTCTTGATTATCGCCTTCTGGGCTAGAGACTACTACTCTATGAGCCGCTGGCGGTTGAACCGAGGTCTAATGATCTAGTATTATAGTCCAACAACCACTAACAGTTTCTTTCCTTACAGTCTCCGCCGTCGCTTCGAACAAAATCAAATAGATGCATATGGAACTACAGTAGCACTTCTTCCTGCCTTGGCTGAACCAATTATTGAAGAATTCCCCGTGGAAGATATAACTCGCGAGCTCCAGGCTAAGCGGGGTACCCGCTCAATTTCAACCAGTGGTACACCGTCTTCCTCTGTTATACTACCTATAAATGATGTTAGTGCTGTGACTAAGGCCACTGAAGGCAAATCCAAGATCCAATTGTGGAACGATTTGAAACTTCAGTCAATTACTAGGGTCTTTGTTCTTATATATTCCTCAGCTCTGTTACTATTTTTGACCCGATTACAATTAAATATCATCGGGAGAACTGGCTATGTCACTTCAGTGGTAAACATCAATGATCAAAAGAATGATAAATACAAACAGCAACCTTCTACGACTGCCGAGCAACCTGCTGATGGTCCCATAAATCTGGACTCGATCTGGGCTGAAGAATTTGAAAGAGAAATTACTGATACGGTAGTCAATGAAGAGGAATTGGCCACAAACAGAATGTATCTTACATTTTCTTGGTGGTTATTGAATAGAGGTTGGGTTCTTCTCAGAGAGAGAGTCGAGAAGGCCGTGATTGAAGTTTTTGAACCCATTAACCCTCGAGCTGAGCTATCTTTACTCGACTTTGTGGAGTTAATTGATAAAGTAAGATCTCTGATAGAACAACAAACGACTAAAGGACTTGACGATTTAGAAGTAACCACACCCTACAGCTATTTAGAAAATTTATTACCCCCATCAACTTTGGAACATTACGTTTTGGAACAAATCCCTAATTTGAGTTTTAATCAAGACAAAAACCATAATGAACAAATTGAAATCACCCCAACACTTAGGACCATGCTGGATGAAACAGCTGATTTCATCGAGTCGCCTTTAGGTACCAGTACAATGAAGGATTTGGTGAGCCGGGGTTTCGGTGTTTTTGTAAACAGCATTACATCTACACATTATCAAGAAGAAATGGGAAGCCAAGAAATCAGGGTTGAAGAACTTACTGAAACGTCAAAGAGTTCAGCCCAAACGATAAAGTTGGCCAGCTTATTAGCTACAATTACACGCCAAGCTCATAGATTTTCGGAAGCTGACCTAGATAGTATGAGTGAATCTAATGGTTATACTGATCTTATGAATGATTCACAGGAGTTGCAAGGGTTTAGTGCAGTTGTCTACTCTAACTGGAATTGAAAAAAGAGAGAGAGATAATGGAACTAACAGCTGCCCATATGGGCTCCATGTGGGTAACTTTACCATTGTAACAATATAACTGTTATATATCGCATTCAAAAATAAATAAATTCATCATTATTTTTTATTAATATTTCAATAAACCTTTTAGTAACCCCAATATTATATATAAACCCACATCTGCAATTCAATCTTTAATTTCAACGCCCATTTCCTCCAAAACGTCCTTTACCCTAATACCTCGCTGCTCAGATATCATACCAATTAAACCTAATGCAATATCACGAATTTCATTATATTCTTTCAGTAACTTTATATGGCAATGGACTATTTTTGGAGGGTCGATACCAAACATTACTTCGTTAATGTTGTCGGGATCAACTCCTCTGAATTTATCACAATTTTCATCATTCTTTGAACCAGATTCATTGAATCCATCATGATATTCCAAGTCAGAATCGCCTCGGGTTTGCTTTATTAGCCCAATCTTGATAATTTCATCATAATACTGCAGTTTATAAGAGTTTAGCAGTCGGGCCTTTTCTGTAACCCGACTTTTGATTATTACCGGATCTTTAGATATTAATCCCACCCCTGCAGATGTTGAACTTTTCTTCGTTTGTAAAGAAGGTAATAGGGGACTTTCTCGCTTGAGGGGCCTCCGCAGCATAGGCATTATTAATAAATACGATCGTGGGGTCTAGGTTAGTAAATGTAGGTTATGATAAGCAGACAAATCAAAGTTCGTGGGTGTGATAACGAGTGGAGATGAGCCAATGCCATCAATTCATCCCAACCGGGCCTCTCCATCCCATGGTCAGAAATCGTTATCAGCAGTTACACCGATAATATGTTTACTCACATTAGCCAGTTTTCCTGAATCTTTTTATGAATATCTCAGGTAATAATAACTCAGTATTAGTGGCTCCTTCAATTATTGACCAAAATCGGTTACCCATACAACTTACCCACATACTATTACCAACCGAAGCTACTAGGCCGTATGACGACAGTTACGATCAGATAATTCACAGAGTATCTGTGCTGACCCGATCCACTATCTTTGAAGCCGGCAAGCGACTTAGACTACCACAATGCCCTATTATTGAAAATAGTCTGATAATATGGGAAAGATACCGTGCGTGCACCTGGGGAGAGAGTCATCGTCAACTAGAGGGAGATGATAAAACGAAGACTGACCACAAACTCACTTCGGATGAAATCGAGAAGCTTTACAATAAAGCAGAATTATCAGCCCAAACATCCATGCTTTTAGCATGTAAAAATAATAATATTGAAGTAGATTTGAACTTGATAATTTTCCAATTCGCATATTTGCATGACCGACCATGGCTAGTATTGGGGCATAAAACCCACCCCATGTCTGACCCATCCCCCTCGTACCCTCCTTACGTACCTGACCTCACTGCATTAAAGCAAAATCTGTTATCATTAGAGATGGAGATATTATTTCAAATTTCCTTTCAGATTTCTCATACCAGCATTTACGGGTTACTTGCTAAGGTTGTATTGGATTTGAAGCGCGGAGGTATAGTAAAGGGACTACATAGATCAAATAACATTATTGAGCCCGAAAGCGATTATGTTAAAGATTTGGCTAATTTATCACACGTAATATGGACTACAGTATTGAAATATGATTCGGTAATAGTTACCATTCACCAGCCTCTATCAATATGTCTTGCTATATTGTGTTTATGTGCTGAAAAGTTAGGCCTTGTTCTCCAGTGGGAAAACCAGCTAACAGAATTGCCAGAGTGTGAGAATTGGTGGCTAAAATATTCGATTGATAAGCCTGGGATACTAGAGGCCAAAGGAAAAATTACAGAAATTTTAAGAAGATCAGAAATGTATAGAAATAATAGTCTGGGTATATAAAACAAAAAACATACGAGAATAATAATCTAAATTTTTTTTACTAAGATAAACTTGCTTTAAGTTTCTCAAGCTTTGCTTGGTTGATTTCAATAGCCTCAACCAAGTCATTACGGTTTAATGATTGCACCAGCTCTTCAACTCTGATTTTGTTTATTTCATTTTTGTCTGGCACTTTACTGAAATCACTCTGATGAAGGTCGACGAAGAGCTTTAAGGGATCCCTGACTAGATCATCATTACTATCTTTTGCAAGAATTTCCTTATTAACACGATCATCAATCCAGTCAAATATAGTATTATCCCAATTGAGTTCGTTAGAAAATATATCACTCGTTAAGGAAACCCCTCGTTCCCTCTTACCCCCACTGTATCTCCTATAAGGTGATAAAAGCGCGAAGTCAAGATTATCTATCAAGGAAGTACCTGACGTCGAGGATACAGAAACTGTACTGGTGAATCGCGATCCGATGAAGATAATGGAGCATATAAAATAGGCGATTATTAACACGAGTAAAATTATCCAGACCGGAAGTATATCAAAAATTCGGTATACCGCAATTTCGGAGATCTTACTCATAATTCCCTTTTCCATCTTAGAGCGATCATCCTCTTCCATATTTTCTGAAGATAAGGTCTTATGGATTCCTCTCTTGTCGGTATCAGTTCTCTTAACCTTCTTGTGCTTCTTACCACCTTCTTCTTTTGTTGCTACACCTGAATTGCTCAAGACATCATTGATATATTCAGTAAAGCTCTGGAAAAATTTGGCTTGACCATCGCGTGACCCTTTTTCAATAGCCCCCTTGATCCAACTCTTACCCGTCCAATCAAGTCTGTAGCCCATGATCAATTTAGTAGCATTATTATCAGTCCAATGGAAGATATATCTAGTCTTAACCGTAAAAGAATTTCCACTGGGAACATCAGGAGTCTGTGAAGTTGTAAGGACTGTGATTGATTCATCAAAGTCCAAATGATCAATAACTTCGGTACATATAATCCTTGTTTGCTTGGGGCCAATAGGACCATTCAAGGGCTTTATATATTCAAACACTCTTGTTTTCTTATTATCCTTTAAAGAAAACTTGGAAATATCAGGGACATCTCGATTCTTCTCCTTCTGACTCAGAAAGTGTTTATATAGACTAGTATCTTCACCGAAAAAAATGCCAAACACAACACCCAAAGGTGCAGAAAAAACCTCTGAACCTAATGATTTTTCATCAATAGATTCTGGATCATAATCGATTGACACTGGCTCGTGTTTTTCCGGACCTTCTAGAGGGACGGGGTAAGATACTGAACCGGAGGCCTTGGGCTCTGCTGTCGATAAGGATACCGAACCTGACTTACGACGACTCTTTGATTTATTGTTGGCACTCTTTGATTTCACATGTTCATCTTCAGAGCCAATCTCGCTCCCTCCGTCAATATCAATATCGCTCTTTTCCTTGGACAACCCGAAAGATCTGGAGCTAGTATCGTCAAGTTCATCATCCTCTGAAGTGTAACTTCCATCTGTATCATCCTCATAGCCCGAATTTTCAGAATCATAATCCGAATCAGATATTTCTGAACCCGAATCGGCGATAGTGTCATCGTCGCTCTTTTTATTGTAGCCGGAATTCTTTTTCCAAACGTCAGTCAAAAATTTTAAAACATCATCTCTCGATGAAAAACTAGCGTAAGGGTAACGATCAGTGGTAGTTTGAATCACAATACCGTTCGGGAACAGACCAGCGGTACTTTTAGCTTCTATCGAAATGATTTCATCGAATGGCAGGATATTTGTCGTTGTCCAACCAAGGATATGAGCGTGAAAGCGAACATGAGCTGTAGACACGTACATCTTACCTTGTAGTAAAATTTCTTTATTATAAGCGCAGGGAATTTGTCTTAGAAGTTTTTCATCGTATGAAATGTTTTTAAATAATCGACGAAATTCGGCATCGTGCTTTTCATTAAGATCCACCGCGGCTTTGTTCTTTTTATCCTTTCTACGATGAATGCCATCTGAAATCTTTTGCTTGACAAATTCTCGTCGTTTGCGCCTTCTTTCTCGAATAGCTTTAACCAACGAACCACTTTTGTCATATCTAGACGAGTCCTTTGAAATTTTCTGTTCATGCTTTAAGTCCTCAGCTGACGGAGACTTATCTGAGCGGGATTTTCGCTTTGTGGAACTTTTCGAGTCTTTCTTGGAGCCCTTGGCCACGGTCTCGAAATCCAAATCACCACCATCCGGGTTTTTATTATCTTTTTCATCATAGTAAACATTATTATTATTAGCATCATTTTTTTCTTCTTTTTCGTTATTATGGTCGAAACCAACCTTTTTATTTTTTTCAGGCTCGTAATGGCTTTCTTTACCTTCACGGCTATCCGGTTCCCCAGGAATCTTCTCATCATTAGATTCGTCTTTGTTGTCGGGAACAGTAACACTGTGAGACAGTTTAGACGAAAATTGACCAGGGGCCCTTTCCTTTCTTTCTCTGGTATCAAGATCAAGAGAATTCCATCGCCTACCATGAGCGAGGTTATTATTACCTTCCAATTGATCTACTGTAGTATTACTATTACTTGCAAACTCCGACAGTGTATTTGCCGCTGCCTGGGCTGCTGAATATACCGACGAAAGCATATTATGACCTATTTTTGACAAATCCTCCGAATGACGAATTGCGTAAGTATCGATACCGAGTCGATTATCCAATTGTGATTCAAGATCCTTGGATCCAACATAATTTCTTCGATCACGCGCTTCCATATTAGTGGTATCCACGCTTCCAATTGAAGGAATCAAGGATACAGGGAACTCTGAACCGATTGAATTGGACGTGTTTACCGATACATTGGTATACGTGGGAGCAAGCTGCTGCTCTACTTTTAATGAAGTATCATCAACGTTACTGAGTGATCTAGGAGGCGAGTGATGTTCAATATAATCACTTTGATGCTTCCTGTCTGTCGTAGTTGAGCTCGATCGGCTACGGGACGGGGTTGGTGATGGAGGTCTAGGATACATTATCGGATCAGCCGCCACATAACTATTTTTATTACTTTTGGATGGGTCGTAGTTCGCCCCATTATGAATTTCTTCAACACCGACACCCTCATGATTTATTGATCGTCTACCCTCATTGGTTTTACTATTAAGGTGACTATTTTCCCTTCGGGGGGATCGGTAATTATGGCCACTGGCCCGGCTTTCCGTAGAATTGGAGCGGCTTCGGTTTGATAGCTTGGAAAATATAGAGAAATGCCTCGAAAAACGCCGTTTATGGCTATGCAACGAACCATTAGAATCAATCGAGGATAATGGAGTTCCATACTCATCATGATTTTCATCGCCTTCGTAGGAGTTGCGATATTGACTAGAATTGGATGACATCGAGTGAGGTCGGGTACCGGCATCGTTATTGGCTGATCTAGTCGTCGCATTACTTTCATTAGAGCCCATTTTTCAAAAGAAGATGACAAGTTAGTTTAGTAGCACCAGCAAACAAGAACTGAATAATCCAAATAAAAGTGCATATAGGTAGTTTAAGCCCGATCTCGAATCAGGAAAACTAAGGAGAAACAAAATTAATGGAGAGCTGATAACGGTTTGGTATCCGGATGACTTCGAGCTCGTAGGAACTTGATGCAGCTACAGTGCTGCAGGCTAATGCAGTACCCTCATGAACTAAGACCTTCCTCTACAGGAGCAAGCAAAATTAGTTATGGCGGACGCCATAATTTAAATTACCAATATATACAAATGAAAAATAATGAAATAAGTGAGTGAATAAATATGAAATAATTAAAGAATACATAGAGCGAAAAAAGCCGACAGAGAGAAAGAAATTTACTCTTGCGTAGTAAAAAAACTTTCAGAAAAAAGATAATCGGTAATAGTAAAGAATAAAAGAAAAGAAGATCACATACATAAAACATTAAGCATTTTAGCTTCCCTAGCGATCTTCAGCCCATTCGTTTTCACGACGAATTTGACTTTCTTCTTCAGGAGTGAAATCATTTTGAATGTTGAAGGTTCTTCTGATTTCTTCGGGGGACTTACCCTTAATCATGTTAGCCACTGTCTTACAACCGGCTTCTAATAAGGGCTTGATGTCAAGGTAATTAGCAGTCAGAATAATTTCAAATAACATTTCTTGGTCAACGGCTAAGAACTTTTGGTCCCATTCGTCAATATCAATATTCTTAATCTTGTTGGCGGGGTTAGTTTCTTCATCACCAAGCGAGGGATCATCCTTGTGATGCGTACAGTATTCAATAACCTTGGCTAACACATTGGAGGCAACATTAGGAATAGGAATTTCTGAAGAAGCTTCATCACCAATGTCTTCCATCATGTTCTTGATTAAAACACTCTTTTCAGCTACTTTGGCATCTAAACGGAAAGGGAATAAACACAAACGTTAGTAAATTAATCGAACAAGTACACATCATAAGCTATCAATAAATACTGAATTGAGATAATTGCAGATGATAATTTGAGTAAGCGAAGCTATAGAACAATGCTGTAAAACAACGAAAGTGAGCAAAGACGGCATCCAATGAAACCATGGATGGATCATCATACATGACCAACCGTTATTCTAATTGAAATAATCAAAGCCTGATCTGAGCGCTGCCTTCCAATTCATTAAAACACCAAGCGTCCTGAAAGCCAGCCTTGCCTGGCAAAATTAATCAACAAAGTCCACGTCGTCGAATGGGGGGCAGTAGTTCCCCCAACAACGACCAGGACTTAAGTCTCAGGCTAGAACAAATAGCAATATAACGTACCAATTTCAAAAGTTTGACCGTCGGAAGAAATAAGAGTAACCATTTTCTTTTGATTTATGTAAGTCTAAGGGAGTTTAACGGGATGATTCGGGGGTTGAGGTGTAATTTTATAATATACGAAATTGATGATTATATGTGACAAGGCGATAGTAACTCCCGCTTAACTACGTGACATTTTTTAGTACTGGCATCAGAGGATCCCCATTCTGGAGCCTGGGCTTTCAGCCGGGTAAATCACCTACTGAGAGCCACTCCAGCTCCAAATTTGTATCTATATATAGATAAAATGACAATAATACTATTACAGTGTATTTATAGTCTATTTACATTGGTTTTAAAAAGTGTATGCCTTAATGCGATGTTCTTCCATCATTCCAAGAGCCTCGTTGTACAATTCAGGACCTTCCTGACCGCTGTAAACCTCACGGAATTTAGCGTACTCACTATCAAATGTCCCCATTTCGATACACTGGCGAATACCAGCAAAGAATTGATCCATGACCGTAGTATTGTGAATAGAAAGTAAAATGGTAGACAGCATTTCGCGGGCACTGAATAAGTGGTTCACATATGCCCAATTGTATCCCTTTAAATTACTGCTGTTGAGCGGCGTGATGTCGGTCCGGTAGCGATCGTGCCAGATATTAATACCGAATGGCGGTCTTTGATCATCATCGCCAGGAATTGGGAATTGAAATTTAAGTGCCACACCGGCTTCAGCGTATTTTACACTAATATTATCGTTAAAGATATCCATGCCCCTGGCGACGAGACCTAAGATTTCATTAGGTGAATCACAGGGCCTTAAATTATATCGCGGTAATTCAATAATATCAGTGACATCAGAGGTTAAATCGAACGAGACCGTATCTTCAATATGCTGTGTTTCAGATATTAGGTCTTGTAAGTATTGGTTGATAGATTTATTCTCATTCGTGTCCAAACCGGGGTATACGGCCAAACCAGCGATAATAGCCCTGTTATGAAGCAAGAACTCCGCATAGGAGGTATATTCCGCAGGATCAAATGAGGTCACCAGAGGAGCAAAAATACTGGAGCTTTTATGATAGGGCAAAAATTGCGACAACCATAGTTGATTACGCCTTATTATAGATCGAATCCGATTTTTACCTGGAATACCCTTGATGGTCTTCACTGGCAGGTCTATGGGCGATAAAAAGATTTCGGGGGCCACTGATTTAAAAATGGTATCGAAAAGACTTTGATACCTTTTTGAATCAAACCGTAAATATCCCTTGGAAGTGGACAAAATGAGCTCCTCATCGGTGTTGGATCTGTTTAGGGGATCAAGGGCGGCTCTTCTGATGGAAAGTACAGTAGGAAGAGCATCAGGAAGACAAAATAGTTCATTAAGCGATTTTATGCTTGATGGAAGATTATTATTGGGATATCCAAATATAGGTACTTTGGGTAAATTCTCCAAAACTGTAAACAAGTTTGTAAATGGGTATATAAGGTTAGTATGTATGTATGTACATATGTATATATCACGGCCGGAGGAGACCAACCGCACAAATAGGCGTAGTACTTACAATCTTCTAAACCAAAATGAACACCCTGGATTCGGTTAGCGGTAAATAAATAGCTATCCAAGTTATCTGGAGTAATATGGGGCACAGTACCCTTAGCGGTTGGAGTAATAAGGGCTGGTGTTATTAATTTAATGGGCATGGTTGATCCCGCTCGAGGCTGAAATTCCAGTTTACCCCTACGAGCGAACGAAACCCCACTGGATGGTAGCAGCGAAAACAGTTTCACTTCCTTCATCATCTATGAGGGCCTAAATTTAGAAAAGTACACGGCGATGACAGAATAAATAAACGAAAAAAAAGGACAACCAGCCAAAACAGAGTGCACCGAAAATGTAGATCAACCAGATCTTTAAAAGCCTCTTTTTTCCCCCTACGCGTGAGTATCATCAATACAATGCAAGCTTATAATCCACCAACGGTTACCCGGGTTCCACCCCCCAACCACAGGGGATGGAGGGGATGGAGGAGGGGGGAAACAATTGAAGATATCCGTGGAGGCCTAATTAGTCTAAGTGGGCAAAGACAAGAGCTACAAGGGTCGCGTGGAGAACTACAGGCCGTCTACACTCAACAGACAAACATGGCTGCGAAAGCCGTTGGCGTGAAGGGCAGGACAGCACCGTAATAACCGGAGAGCGGGCGTGCCCAATACAAGAGCAAATGCTGTGACAGTGGCCCCGGCCTCAAGCGGTGGGACCCGCCGCCGGAAAACTTTTCGAGCCTGGGTGCAGGTTATGAGCTGCCGATGACGGACGGTGGGTGAGGGTGCGCTGGACGGGCCGCCTCAGCTGAGATAGGCCACGAGCCTCAGTACAAGAACTCTTGGATATATGTACATATGGGATATATATAAATGTATATAAATATATATACAAACACATAAATATTGCATGGGTCGACCACGGAGACCCAAGCAATATAAACCCAAATAGGCTGGTTTCCAACCCCAAACAAAGCACACCCACCGCGGGCTCTCAGCCGCACGGCCTGGGCTTTGGCTGGCTTGGGACCATTCGTTCATTTCGTTCGCTTGTTTGTTTGTCTGTTCGTTCTGGGTGGTTTGTGTCAGGATTGTTGTGTTTCGGGCGCTTAGCGCGAGAGCCTATGCAGCCCTGGCGGGCCATTGGCTCAAGCGGCCAACTCCCATTGACGTCTGGGAGGAAATGTCTGGAGCTGTCTGGGATTAGCCTATTTCCCCATAGGCGTGGTGGTGGTAGTACTGTAGTAGTATTGTAGTATTGTAGTAGTATCGTAGTAGTATTGTAGTATTGCAGTAGTATTGTAGTAGTGTTGTAGTAGTGGCCGCTGGGGCTGCTGCAGTGAATCGCACAACTGTCGGGAGTTGGGAACGCAGTTGGGACCTTCCCAAAATTCCTCTGTTTCCTCGCTTCCGCACCATCACAAATCACAATCACCGCCTGTCTTTCACACACAACCCCGACGCAACCTTGTTCGCGGATTCACCGTGCCCTCACCCCGGATTTGACCACCCTCTAGGGCCCTATTTTCTATATATTTTCGCGCCCGCCCCCCCCCAGCATTCGACTTTTGTATTTCCCGCACTCACCTACCCCGTCCATCCGCCCGCCTCTGCCAATTTGGGGGCTTTTTCTTTTTCCCTTTTCCCTTTTCCCTTTTCCCTTTTCGCTTTCAATACCATGACCCCCTCCTCGGAAAGTCTGCATGTACCTGAACAACTGGCCACCCCAGCTTCAGCTTCAGCCTCCCGAACTTCTTCTCAACCCGGGCCTACGCGAACCAACACTACCCCGCCTACGGTAACCCCGATTAGAAGTCCAATGCGATTAAATTCTTCTAATACCCTTATATCCATTACGGCCACCGACAACCCCAATCTTTCGTCTGGCCCAACCCCTAACCAACTGACCCCAACCTCTAATGGGATTAGTGCTGATCCGGGTCTGAAACCCGATTTGTCTACTAGTCACAAACCACGCACCAAGACCAACCTAACTGATCGTGACACTTCAACTCAAAAAGAACCAATAGACCAAATGCAATTTGATTTTAAAGGTATGCCATATATTTTCTTTTTTTAATTTTATTTTCCTTTGTTTTCTTTTCCTTTTAGTAAATGGATTTTATTTATCCTTTTACATTCACTTTTTTTCCATCCCAGCTTTTTTCATCTTTGTTTGATTGTTTGTTTGTTTGTTTGGTTTTTTTCCTTCTTTCTTCAATCAATATTTGGCTAACAATAACTTATAAATTTTATAGATCCGGCCTTGATAAAAGCCAGACAAGATATCATTGCCTCGTCATATAGTACGCTATCGAAGGCCTTTACTAATGCTCGAATCGCTCGCCTTCAATCTATGGTAAACTGCCTAAAGCGTGATGAGTCGATCCCCTTATTAGATTCTCTAATACAAAAGGCAACTGAACCCTTTAGTGTGAAACGCCGCCAGTTAAACTCTCAACTTGAACATCACCATCGTAGTATTAAGAAGGTAACCAAAGGCGAGGTTAAAAATATTTGGTTAAAATATTATAATAATAAAAATACCCTCAAGGATAAATTGTTATCACGGGTTTCGTGCAAAATAATTCAATTAAATCAAGAATACGCCTCTTTTAACCCTTTTAAACCGTTTAATAGCCATGGATTAAGTGATATGGATCCCGATAATATTAATTCGGTAAAGGATTTTATTCGTCGGAATACTCTTGCCGTGAGAAAATTAAAAGATACATCGCTATCTCAAGAATTGACTAACGGTGAAATTGATGATGATCTTTCACTTATTCGTTCTGGTTTAATTAAGACCAAGGAACGCGATATAAGTAATATGATTCATACGTTCAATGACCGAAATGGCATGCCTACTTCCAATGATGAAAGTAACACAAATAAGGATAATAACAAAACCCAATCTAACAATACGGATAATTCTACTGAAGAAGAAGCAAATGATGGGTTTGATTCTGAAGATGAAGATGAAGATGATATGCATGATTTAGTTCATTTTGATGGCTTTGATGATCTTCTTGATCATGAATCTGAAATTCTACCTCCTCCACCCATCAAGCATATCAGTGGTGGTGTTGGATTCATTTCTAAACCGTTTCATGAAAGTGAATGGGAAAACTACCAAGCTTTGGTCATGGTTCAACAAAGTGTGGATTATAGTATGAAAATTCCCATATCTAATGAAGAATCTCACGACCTAATTGTAGTTAAAAGCGAGAATGACGGTAGTACTATTGCATCATCTACATCAAATCCTACACCCAATCTCACACCAGCTTCACGAAGTCTAACAGCATCACCCGCCCTAATTGGAAGTGAAATTCTTTTTAATATGGCCGCCGGTGTAACCTCTAAAATCGCCACCAATGAATCATCATATGCCTGGAATGGTATCGTTTATAATACCCCGGGGCATCCCTTCAATAATCCAGAGGTGGAGAATGTTGCCTTTAATCTCATGTCTTTATCTTCAAATGATCCTGGTAATGATTCGAATGAATTAAGACCATTATCTGACGCAAATAAATTACTCACGCCTACATTTAGGGATGCTAATTTGCTTGAATCATTGACTAATCGACAATCGGATAAAACAGCTGATGGGACCAATATTGGGTCTAATGAAAGAAATGATATGCCTCCACCTTCTATTGTTAAGAGGGAACCTGAGGAACCATCCATTTTACCATCTTCAGTGGAATATAATGAACATACGATGCCACAAGCCGTTGCTGTGAAAACGGATGAGATGATAGTAATCCCGCCTTTCAAATCCAAAAAGAAGAATGCTTTATTAAATGAAAATCAAGATTCATCTCATCAAGAACAACAACGCCAGCGCTCAAATTCACAACAACGACAGGGACAGAATCAACTGGAGCAGCAACACCAGCAACGTCAACACCTTCCTCAACAACATCAACAACATCAACAGCCAGGCCATCTGGGGAATCTTCAACAGCATCATGATCATCAGCTTCAACACCAGCATGACCAACAAATCCAACAACATCAGCACGACCAGCAGCTTCAACATCAACAACAGTTCCAACATCAACAACATCAGCTCATGATGCTCCAACAACACCGTAACCAATCTCAATATCCAAATCAGTTTGATCAAAGCCAAGTTATACAAAATCCACAATTTATGTTGCCACATCAAATGTACCCGCATCCTCCGTTAATGATGTTGCCTTACCAGCCATTACACCCACCTCAACAGTTACCTCCTTCTCAAGATATGAGTTTGCACAATAACCCTCAAATACAGAATTTCCATCATCTGAGTTCGCATGAGGGTGAGCAGCCACAACATCTATTCCAACAAGAACAGGAGCAACAACAACAACAACAACAACAACAACAACAACAACAACAACAACAACAACAACAACAACAACAGCAGCAACAACAGCAACAACAGCAGCAACAACAACAGCAGCAACAACAGCAACAACAGCAGCAACAACAACAACAACAACAACAACAGCAGCAACAGAACTTCAATCATATGGAACAGGCTCATTTACATTCTTCCGTATTCCCGCAGCAACCGGCTCAGTTTCAAATACAATATCCCCCTCAATTCTCTCAACCACCATTTGGCGACCAATCCCAATCGCCACAACTGTCCAACGGACCGCCCATGAATCTAAATACCATGACGACCAATAACCAATACTACCCTGGTGAGAGGTTAGTCTTTTATCCACCACCTATGGGATTTCCTTATAATTACCAACAAGTAATTCCTGGTAATGGTAACAACTCCGGATTTGCCCCTGATCCTGGTCCAGACTCTGGCTTGACTTTACCAGGGCTCCAAGTTGGAAACGGATCGCCTGTAGTGAATTCGCAAACACTTAGTTCCAGCGGTTCACCTCTAGTGATGCCATCGGATCTGGGGTCTGGGTCTACGATGGCACCATCGCCTGTGAGTGAAAAGGGTAGACGGTCAACAGCAACGAAAAAGCAAATAAACACAATGACAGCGCCATCAAAGATGACGCTAAAGATGACGCCAAAGACGACGCCAAAGACGACGCCAAAGACGACACCAAAGACGATTCCAAAGACGACGCCAAAGACGATATCCAAGACGATGTCACCAAAGGCGACGATCTCAACAGCTGTTTTACCACCAAAGGCTAAAAAGACCAATACGCCAATTCTGCCACCTACGGCCAAATCATCTCGAATGGATATGTAAAGAAATGATAAAGAGCAATGGTATATGGACTTTGTGAGGTTCTTGGTATATATATATATATATATATATATATATAAAAGGTGTATTACTATTTATTTTCTTATTTAAAATTAATATGAACGACAGACGCTTGTATATGTAAATTTTCTTTGTGGGCATTGTTATGAAGTGCCCCGTCTTTCATCGCGATAATTTGAAAAACAAATTGGAAAAAAAGGGAAAGAAAACATGCCAGTAAGTAGTTTAAATTGTGATAATAGAAAACACAGACCCATATGTTGTGTTTTTTTCCCTTGGCACCGGCACCTGAGCCTATGGGGACTGAGCCCACTCGCGGGGCCCAGGCGGCTGACTTGGGGCGCAGAGACTACGTCATAAAGGCCCGAGCGCCAGAATCCCCAAACGCCCAAACGGGCCAGACCGGTTCCTGGCCCATGCAGCACACTGCATAATCGGAATCACTATTTTGGTATTCACCTCTCGCCAACATCGACGTCGACGTGTTCTGGCCCGCTCCTGGCTCAAAATTCATTCAGCAGCAAACGAATAGAGCGGTTGGAAGAGTAACAAGACTCACTTAATTAAGTTGACCTGCTTTAATTGAAACGCAGGAACTCAGAACTCTCGTGAGGCCTCTCCGGTGCCGTGCAGTGTGCTTATAACCGTCCCTTCATTTGATTCATTGGAGGACCCACCACCACCGCTTTGCCCTTTCCCGCTCACTTTTAACCAAACCCCAATTGATGATAACCCACCATCCTTTCTCTCATCATTTTTAGCTTTCAAAACTTTGTATTAACCTAAATTCATTGACTTGCCTCAAATTAGACTTCTTCTTTTTTTTCAGTACCCCCCCCCCCCCTCGTTCTAATCCTAATCCTACAATATCCACCCTTTCACGATTGGGGCCTTACCCTAAACTCAAAATCATCACTGGTTGATTAATAATAATAAAGCAGACTATGCAAAATAGTACCAATAGACTATCTCACCGGGATGACCTGGAGGCAAACCAGTCAAGTCAGTCCCGTCACCTTACTTGCGATGAATACCCTGACTTGAACGCCTACCCTCCCGTAGATAATATCCAGCCGTATGTCGCATACAACAACAATCCCTCTGGGCAGCCATGGGCTAATGTCAATACTTATACCCACCAATGGGTACCCGAGAATTATATTTACCAAGACAAATCATGGAGGCAGCCACAGGGTCAATACCAAACGTTTTCAGACCCCCATCATCACCATAATCATCTTCTTCATCATCATCCGCAATTCTATCTGCAGCATCAATACCAACCTCACCAGCGGCCTCGTTCTACAAGCAGTGCCTACATCACACACCAACCGAAACTACCAACCCTATCTCATTTACTCAAACTAGTTCATCTTATTTTTAATTTCAACAAGCCTTTTTTAAAGCCGACGGGGTCTGCCCCTGTATTAACGAAACAAACACTACAAACCATTCCCACCTTATTTACGGCCGAGCACCACGAACAAGCTCGGCTGTTACTTGAAGCGTGTTTGAATACCATAGAGGCATGGGCTAATGTAATATTGCAATTAACCGTAAGGGTTAATTTCCCTTTTACTTTCGATGATGTCAATAATAATAATAATAATAATATTATTAATAATAATAAAAAAACCAATCAGAAAATTCTTCTTCCCCTCAATTTACTATCTAGCTTGGAAGCCATTGAGTTAGTTATATCCCATATCACATCTCTGAATGCAAGCACTAAGGAAAGGCCAATATCCTTGCTAGACGTATATACAATAATAGGACATTTTCAACTGCAAGATATGACAACGACAAAAGACGATCTAAGATCTTTAGTATTTGCTATTATTAGGGAAAAGCACATCAAGACATTTGATGTGGGTGGGTTATATAGTGTTGAAGTGAATAGAACGGTAATAACCCCAATTATTTCGCTAGCTTTGGAAAATTATCTTTTCGCCGGGTGTATAGCGTACTCATTGGATGATTTTCAGCGAAGTATTCAGATCAACGAATTTATATTAAAGCTCAATCACGGTTATGCGGAGGCACTATTTAATATCGCAAACGCATATTTATCGCTATCGCAAACGGAAAACTCGATTAAATACTTTACCAAAACAATTAAACTACGACCACTGTATTTTGATGCCATTGAACAATTATCGTCAATATATTGCACCTTAAATAAATACCAGGATTGTATCCATCTATTAGAAACTACCGTTCACTATGTGGCTGATCTTTTGGCACGGCGATTGCGCATGGGACGAATCCCCTATGGTAGTAAAACGGCTGAGATTGGAACAGAGATCAATCATCAAGATATGCTTATTTTGAACTCAGGTATGAAGGATTTCAAGGATCTAGGTAGCTTTTTGAGCCTTTGGCAAATGCTGGGTAATGTTCAATATGAACTTGGCAATACACGACAGGCCGCTAAAATATTTGCGGGACTGGCATTATTTACCATAGGTGATGTTTATTCCTACGCAAAAGATCCTAGTACCAACACCAACAGTAATAATAATGACCGACCCCTTGCTGATAATACCCTTGGTGTAGGGTATATAACTGATATAGTATCTAATCGTAGGAAAGGAATTCCTGGTCTGGCCACAACAATCCTTCATGTGATTCAGCGTTTGACCTCAATGCCTACATTTGAAGCGATATCATCGCTGGATAATGAGGTTTCGAGATTGCTAATTTCGCCACAGGAGGCTGTGAAAATGAGGTTTTACGTATTTGGCCCACATGGATTACCGGGGTTAATTGAGCAATTCGCTTCGGTAGTACTAGCGCATCGTTACCACCCGACAGCCACCTCAACCACAACAACAACAAATGAAGACCCTAAAGGCATTTTTGAACTCAACTCTTTTGAGGTGAGCAAGATTCTTGTGGTTGTTTCTAATGCCTTATTAAATTTATCTAAAATTCTCCAAGATGGATTAACAGCGGCGCCATCATCAGATAATTTCGTCTATCTTAACGGAATGGCGCCCTCACCGTTGTCAATCTTCTCTTTGTACACACTATCATTGTCGCTGGAGCCTAATGCCTCCACAGCGAATAATATCGGGATTTTACTTACTGGATTTGAGGGGAAATTGGCCAAGGGTTTAGGATTTGCCAAGGCCATGAAATACTACGAATACGGTTTGGCTATTGATGCTCATCACCCCCATATTTACACTAATTTAGGATCTCTATATAAAGAGCAGGGTGATCTACCACTAGCAGTGAAGATGTATTCACTAGCGGTAGAGAATTCGCCTAATTTTGATATTGCATTGACTAATTTAGCTGCCGGATATAAGGATTTAGGCGATATTACTAAATCCATTGAGTTTTATCGCAGGGCCCTTAAGGTAAATGCCAGCTTTATTGAAGCTCTGACCGGGTTAGTAAGTTGCGTCGGGGGCGTTTGCTATTGGATTGGAAGAGGTGTGGGGTTCAATGAAACATTAGTGGTGAATGATGAGGCCCGGGTCGTTGAACTAGCTGATCAGAGTGGTAAAATGATTGGACCGCTTAGACTTAAATACCAAACGTATGGATGGTTGCCCACATTGATTAAAGTAATACAAGATCAGATATCAGAGTTTGATCAATGGGGTAAAGACGCCTTGACGCCTGAGTTTTTACACCAGATCGATAAGCTTTCGGCAGGTGGTTTACAACATTTGCGTAATCAGATCAAGTGGTTGGATCTGAACTTGATGCCGGGACAAAAATTTAGAATTCCGTCCTCACGTCATGGTGAAATTATTATTCGATTAATCGAAAACCTTCAAAAATACCAGCAATGGAGATGGTATCAGGACATGTATGAAGCTCAACCAGCTATATTGGTTGATTGCAATAACTATTTAGGCCTCGGATTACCCTCAACGGTATCCATGCCTCCCACGGTTTCGGTACTGCCGTTTCATACCTTTACGTTACCGTTACGACCGAAACAGATTCGGCGAATCAGTGAAATCAATGCCATTAAGGTTTCCGCTACTGTATTCAGTCAGAAATCTGAAATAGGTGGGCCGGGATCGGCAGCAACTTCTAACTACTTGAAGACTATTGCCGTATACCCTCCACCGAAACCGCCACAACCTGAGTTGGTTATCGGATATATTTCAAGTGATTTCGTTAACCATCCATTAGCACATTTGATGCAGAACGTATTCAATCTGCATGGTACTCAGATGGATCTGTATCCAGTCAAAGTAGTGGTTTACGCTACAACTCCCAGTGATGGATCCAAGTATCGGCAACATATTGAAAACACTAGTAGAAATTTCCGTGATGTCAGTAAGTTATCAACGCCAGAAATTATTCAACAAATATTGCAAGATGGGGTTCATGTTTTAGTAAATTTAAACGGGTTCACTAAGGGTTCACGGAATGAGATATTTGCCGCTAAGGCTGTCCCGGTGAGTATTGGTTTAATGGGGTTTGCTGGAAGTTTAGGCGGGTTGTGCGACTATATATGGGCTGATCGGATAGTTATACCTAAACTTCCAAATACAGCTGGTGAAGAAGAAGACTGGGTTTATACGGAGAGGGTGATCTATAATGAAGAAGGGAGTTTCTTTTGTTGTGACCATAAACAGAGCGCACCCGATAGTAGTGAGCTTATTAATAAAGGTGAATCTACCAGCATGCCCCATATTCCCTTAGATGCCACTACACAATTAGCCACGTTTGAATATGAGACTAGAGTACGGACCGCATTACGGAAACAGTTATTTCCCGCTCTGGCCGATGATGTGATTATACTGGCTAATTTCAATCAACTTTATAAGATTGATCCTACAATCTTTGTCACTTGGTTGAAGATCATGGAAAGGATAGAGAACTGCATTCTTTGGTTATTAAGGTTCCCGATAGAAGGCGAGGGAAATTTACGCTTAATTACAAAACATTGGGTGGATACAAGAAAACAGTATTATATGAACCAGAAGAACTTCAAGGAAAGTGATTTACAGGATAAATTAAATATACTTGCTGGAATTCCAGCACGGTTGATTTTTACGGCAGTGGCGGATAAGGATACTCATATCACACGATCTAAAGTAGTTGATTTGTTTTTGGACACCCCAGAATGTAACGCGCATACAACAGCAGCCGATGTCTTATGGAATGGAACACCTATTATTACCTATCCACGATATGATTACAAGATGAGTAGTCGGGTAGCAGCATCCTTAGTAGCTAATGTGGTAGGACGTAGAAAACAACAAAGGCAACATGTTAATTGCGAGATAAACCACATTGGGGATGACCATGGTGCCTATAAACAGGAGACGACAACGGATTATAAACCCAGCTGGGGTAAAGGCTCTGAGTGTCATCTGCCGTGCGATAATGGTAACATCAAAATGGGAACCACCAATGAAGGACAGGCTGTTAATTATAGTACAGAAGACCTGGAAGAAGAAGAAGAAGAAGACATAAGATGCCGGCAATGGGTAATTGATAAATTGATTGTCAATGGCGAGCGTGCTTACGAAGATAGAGTGGTAGAACTATGCAATGCCAATTCCAGTGATGGGGTTGGGCTGCCCCCATTATTGGAACTGCGACGAATCTTGTACACGTACCGAACATCCAACGGTAACCTGTTTGACACGGCGCAATGGGTTTGTAGCTTTGAAAAACAGGCTTGGACCATGTGGGACCAATGGGTAGCTGGTACTTGAAAGGTTGGGACTTTGGAATAGTAAAAAACAAAAAATAATAATAAAAACCATAAAACAATAATGAGAATATTATTCACCGCACCAATCAACAAATTTAATATTTAAAAATAAATATATATTAATGATCCAAGAATCGAAAATTTTGATAATATAGAAAACGTGTGAATTGCGTAAAAACGTGTTTGGCTGCCAAGACATGACCAAACTAAGACACGGCCAAGACACGGCCAAGACAGGTCTAAGATGGCGGGCTGGCCGATAGGTTTATGTCAGCGATTGTAGGCAAAAAGGCTGAGTCAGTTACTGGGCACGGCTTGGCAGCCGCTCATACTGAGCGCGGTAGGCCCGTATTGAAACACCCAAATGGAACGAATTAGCAAAGCAAATGGATGGACCGAGGCCATAACCTGGGCGTAGGACCCCAGTTTGTACGCACAAATAACCTTAATCAATCTGAAGTAGGTGATTATGAGCCTAAACAAGACATTTCCACGAAGAAATGTGGGTCCAGACCCGCTGAATGACGTACCACAGTAAACTTATGATACTTACCGACAAGGCCTCGGTAGCCGTTTGAGTCTCAATGAGGAAATTCTGAAATATGAATACGACGAGTGTTATTAGTCAACAATAGACTTGGGATGGAATCACCAGCATTATCTTCAAAGGTTCCAAGCCTAGATAGAGTTTATGCTAACCAATTTAAATCATTCTACAACTTATTTCTCTGCTTCCACTATTATGTTATCTGGTTTTATATTATTTCATCTGTTATTTTTTTGGTTATTGATATCATCCGTCTATAAATCTCAATATTTACTTGAATAGATTATTCCAAGCCACCTTAACCATCTTGGGCACCAACGCCAAAGCTATGATATCATATACCTCGGGGCGCCACGCAGTGCGCTGAACTCGCTATCGCACTTTTCAGTATCGCATTGCAGCCATGCGGCTACTTCTTGGTATTACCAACGCCAAGATTGTTGTGGCCTGGTGTGTATTGCTATAAATGACACAAATCTGGCCCTTTTACATTTTGAATCTAACTTTAATCTATTATCCATATCTTTATACTTTATCTTTATACTATTGAAATTCTTTCTCCCCTAAATTTTGATACTACTATTCTAAAATTAATATACTGTACTACTTCCTTTAAGTTATACTATATTAATTACAGATTGCGTCCTATTTAGCTATTCTGTTCGGCCCTTCTCTTTATCAACTACCTCCCCCCTCCCCCCCGCCAACTATAATTAATCTATCAACCTAGGTCATTATATTCGATGACTCCAACAACCCAAAAGAATGAATCTGCAGGTTTTAATATAGGTGAACGTAGGTTTTCCGAGTTCTCTGAGGCTACTACAGTGGGTAACAATAATGCCACTATTTCTAAGGGTGGTGCTATCGATAATTACACTAAAAGTAATGAATACGCTACTCCCTCTCCTGAATCATATACCTTGACCCCAGAAGAATGTGCCAAAGTCTTTGCCACCTCGCTTCATCATGGCCTAAGCACGATCGAAGCTCAAAACCGTTTAGCCAAATATGGTGAAAATAGTTTAAGTACTGAATCCGGTATTTCAATATCCAAAGTCATCATTGGCCAAATTTTTAACGCTATGGTACTGGTTTTAATTATTTCTATGGCCATTTCTTTTGGTATTAGAGATTTTATCGCTGGCGGTGTTATCGCTGGCGTGATTGCTATCAATATAGGAATTGGTACTTTACAAGAATATAATGCCGAAAAAACTATGGAATCACTCAAGAGTTTATCTTCACCTACTGCGCGTGTGATTCGCAATGGTAAAGATGCTACCATTCCCTCCATAGAACTCGTCCCCGGTGACCTAGTAGTTGTCAAGGTGGGTGAAACCGTACCCGCTGATTGCCGAATTATCACTAGTATGAACCTTGAAACCGATGAAGCGCTCTTAACCGGTGAATCTATGCCTATCCCTAAGGATCCTGATGCTATATTTGATATTAATGAGTATGTCCCAGTTGGAGATCGCGCCAATATGATCTTTTCCTCCTCTGTTATTTCTAAGGGTAGGGCCACGGCTATCGCCATTTCTACCGGAATGCAAACCGAAATAGGTATTATTGCTGAATCGCTCAAGAGTAAGAAGAATGGTGTACGTGAAGTCAAGCGGGATGAAGACGGTAATGCTCGCAAGCGTGATTACGCTGAAGCTATTGCCGGTACCTTCCATGATGCCGTTGGTGCCTTCTTGGGTACTACTACTGGTACTCCTTTGCAACGTACTTTATCCAAACTGGCCATTTTATTATTTGGCGTGGCTGTTATCTTTGCTATTGTAGTCATGGCCGCTCAAAAATTTGTTGTTAACCGAGAAGTTGCTGTCTACGCTATTTGTGTGGCCTTATCCATGATTCCTGCCTCTTTAGTTGTTGTATTAACTATTACCATGGCTGCCGGCGCTAAGGTTATGGTCAAGCGTAACGTTATCATTCGTAAGTTGGATTCACTTGAAGCTCTTGGCTCCGTTAATGATATCTGCTCCGATAAAACTGGCACTTTAACCCAAGGTAAGATGATCACTAAGAAAGTATGGATCCCTACAGTGGGTACATATAGCGTTAGTGATACTAAGGAACCTTTTAACCCTGAGGTGGGTAAGATTTCTCTTGTTCCCTTTGATCCCTCCAATGAATACAACAAGTTACGTGAAATTGATGACGAATTTCTACCCAATACACAATTTATTAACCCCGAGGAAACTAGTGCTCATTCTGAATTCTTCCGGAAATGGTTATTCACTGCTTCCTTGGCTAATATTGCCAATGTTCGCTATGATGAACAGGACGCTAGCTGGAAGGCCAACGGTGATCCCACGGAAATTGCCATTCAAGTCTTTGTTCATCGCTTAAACTATCAACGCTCCAACTTCACCGACCATTCGAATGCTTCGTTCACCCATTTGGCTGAATATCCCTTCGATTCTACTGTAAAGCGTATGACCGCTGTTTATAGAGCCGTTGAAAGTAGTGAGGTTCAAGTTTTCACCAAGGGTGCAGTCGAAAGAGTCCTACAATGTTGTGATACTTGGTATGGTTTACCCGCTGTCGGTAATCAAACTCCCGTGCCCATTGATGATACTTGTCAAGCATTGATTCACGAAAACATGGAAGCCCTCGCTAAGCAGGGGTTACGTGTTTTGGCCTTTGCTCAGAAAACATTACCCTCGAATGATGATTTCAACTGGTCTTCCTCTGAGCGTAACACCATTGAAACTAATTTAACATTTTTAGGCTTGGTGGGTATTTATGATCCCCCGCGTCCTGAATCAGCCGGTGCTGTGAAGAAATGTCACAAGGCCGGTATTAACGTTCATATGTTGACCGGTGACCATCCTGGTACTGCGCGAGCTATTGCCCAAGAGGTCGGTATTTTACCTCATAATCTATACCATTACTCGGAGGATATTGTAAAGATTATGGTTATGACTGCCAGTGAATTTGACGCCCTTGATGAAGACCAAATTGATGCCTTGCCTGTTTTACCCCTGGTCATCGCCCGTTGTGCGCCCACAACTAAAGTTCGAATGATTGATGCTTTACATCGTCGTGAAAAGTTCGCTGCTATGACTGGCGATGGTGTTAATGACTCTCCCTCCCTTAAGCGTGCTGATGTTGGTATTGCCATGGGTATTTCAGGTAGTGACGTAGCCAAGGATGCCTCAGATATTGTGCTTTCTGATGATAATTTTGCTTCTATCCTCAACGCCGTTGAAGAAGGTAGAAGAATGTCAGATAATATTCATAAATTTGCCCTTCATCTTTTAGCTGGTAATGTTTCCCAAGCCCTTTATCTTTTATTAGGCTTGGTTTTTATGGATAATTCTGGATTCTCTGTTTTCCCCTTATCACCTGTTGAAGTTCTTTGGATCATTATGATCACTTCGTCCTTCCCTGCTATGGGCCTTGGTCAAGAAAAGGCACAACCTGATATTATGGAACGACCCCCTAAGGATCCTAAGAAGGGTATTTTCACTTGGGAAGTCATTATTGATATGTGCATGTACGGTCTCATCTTAGCCGTCATTTGTATTGTTACCTTCGTGGGTTTAGTCTATGGTGACGGTAATGGTGATTTGGGCGTCAACTGTAATAAGGAGTACAGCGAGTCTTGTGAATACGTTTTCCGTGCCCGCTCCACTACCTTCGTTCAGATGACTTGGTGTTTACTCGTTTTGGCTTGGGAAGTTATTGATATGAGACGTTCCTTATTCGCCATGCATCCAGAAACCGATACTCCCTATACCCAAGTTTTCCATGATCTTTGGTCCAATAAGTTTTTATTCTGGTCCGTAGTGGGTGGTTTCATGGTTACTTTCCCTGTTATTTATATTCCTGTTATTAATACTGTGGTATTTCTCCATTCTCCAATTACTTGGGAATGGGCCCTCGGCTTTGCTGGTCTTTTCGTCTTCGTTGCGGGTGTAGAATTATACAAATGGATTAAGCGGATTACCATTAGACATTTCTTGAAAAAGAATGATATCGCCGTTAACCCTGAACACCAACTCGAAAGAAACAGTCCTTTTGCTAAATATGCTAGTTTCTCCAGACAGAATACTATGGAGGTTTAATCCAGCTTTGTTTCCTTTTCTTCTCGATTTATTGCGCATCTATATACACAAATATTTATATTTTTAGTTTTATTTTCCTTTGTTATTATTTAAATAGCCTTTTTAATATTAAAAGTCATATTTCTTCTAACTATTTCTTGTTTTACTGATTTTGATTTCGTAATAGCACAATTCCTCATAGCTGTTATCGCTGAGTAGCGAATATTCGATAAGACCTCGCATTGATCTGCGGCTGTGGCCTCTTCTGGCCCGCTCGGCAATCCCAAGCGAGTGCTATGCCATCTGCAGATGACCCGATATAGACAAAATCTTCGGTTTCTTTCTAAACTAATTTCTTAACTTTTATACGTTGTTCGATATAACGTTTTTTAACCCGCATATTTAAACTATGACTATATCAAATCCAACTATCACCAAGCTCGAAATAATTTTAGTTCGTCATGGCCAAACGACATTCAACGCCACGAGAATCCTCCAGGGTCATTTGGATGTACCCTTGAACGAGATCGGTAAATCCCAAGCCGAGTTAGCCGGAATGCGAATCAAAGCTGAAAATATTCCTGTCGATGCCATATGGAGTAGTGATTTGAATCGATGTCGTCAGACTGTCGATGGGATGCTTAAAGGCAGCGATCTCATCATGAGGGAAGAAGTGGATGGCGCGAGCGATAATCAACCAAAGCAAATGCTAGAGGTCCCTATCTTCTTCACTGCGGATTTACGTGAAAGATTCATGGGTAAGCTCCAGGGGCTTCAATATGATGAAGCGCGTCGAGTAGCCGCTGCCGAAGGTAAGCATATGCACTCATATGGCGAATCCAAGAAAGATGCTGTCAGTCGTCTGTTCAGCGCTTGGGAAACGATAGTTCAAACCAGTGTAGAGAAGGGCTATAAAAGTATCTTGATTTGTAGCCATGGTGGCGTGATTTCAAAGTTTATCGATCACTTGATAAACGATCCTGGAATGTCGTCTCGGTTTGATATCAATAATGAAAATATTAGAGAAGCTGAAATTAAAGTACCACATAATGCAAGCTTTACTCGTGTCTTAGTTCGTCTGGAACAGGGTGATGAGGCTAACTATACCGGTATAGTTGATTCATTTGGTGATACTCGTCATTTGCACGCGGTAGAAAAGGTGGATCAGACTGAGAAATAGAGTTA
This sequence comes from Nadsonia starkeyi-henricii, assembly GCA_030560865.1. Lineage (NCBI taxonomy): Eukaryota > Fungi > Ascomycota > Dipodascomycetes > Dipodascales > Nadsonia > Nadsonia starkeyi-henricii. Next base: position 10,000 of record JAKTWC010000048.1, on the reverse strand, counting down.
CTAGAACGACTTGCGTCTTTTATATTACTTTTTTATCATTTGACCTATTCTTCTGGTTCCGATCTGTTTTTCCTCAATTTCACCGGTGAAACCTAGTTTAGGTTATATTTCATAAAAAACTTTTTTATTTTCAGCTATCAACGTTTATTCCTGATTTGCTCCTGTCGTTACTCATTACCAGTTATCATGTTTTTGGTTTTTGGCTTTGTTGATTTTCTACGAAACTCTCGCTTTATTTGAGTAAGAGTGTTACTTTTGGAGGTTTGAAATAATTATAGATATTTTACTATTTCATTTCTGAAGTACGATATACAGCTAATGTAGAACTAATACACGAATATTTACTCTCCCTTGTCGTGGGTGATGGAATTTTCCCGGCAGCTAGATGCCTGTAAGGTAATCTTTATTCTCCTCACAGTTCTATAACCATCGCATAGTCCTAGTATTATAAACACCCACCAGAGCTTGGCGTCTCGATTTCTATCAATATTAACCGTTCTCAACACAGGCACCAAGATAAATATTGTTTCCAAGACATGCAACACTATCATACCCCAAAATATCCAGTTGATATACGGCTCCACTATGGAATGAAAGACCCATGAACTATAGGAAGTGCTTTCGAAGATGACCCGGACGATTGAGTCGGGACTATGAAATAAGTAGGTTGGATTATAGTACGCGACTAGGGTCATCAGACAGCCGATAAGGATAGGATAGTCCGAAAGAAAAAAGTATACCGGTGATATCAGTTTCGGTTTATCATTTAAGGAACTGTGAGCCATTATGGACTAAAAATACAAACGACGATTAAAATATTTCAAAGTTGAGCTTTTCTGGAGATATTAAATCTCTTTAAAAGCGCTGATCAAACTGATGGTGCTCGAAGTGACTAAAAGTTAAAAATGCGTTGCATACTTCACATATCACCACATTACATCCTTCCTGTAAACCTCACCCCAATCCAATTAAGTGATTAAATTTCTATAATCCCATTATCTAAGATTCTTAAATAACATTTAAAATTATTTTTCATTAATTAGATATTACTGTACCGTCAGTTAAACGGCTTTAGCGAGCTCTGATTGTCAGAGAAACTAGAGTGATGAAATATGATGACATAAACATGCATCCGCCGTGTAATTCGTTTTTTCGTTTTTTTCTTTTTTTCCATTTTTTTTCTTTCCCAAGGATCATCTAAAGGGCATAAAGATTTCAGTTTAGTGTATTAGTGGTTCGACTTTATCTAAATAAAAAACTCTCACCCCTCTATAAATAATAATGGTTTTACACAAGAAGAAGGAGCCTAACACTCGCCGTGAAAACGTCACCGAACTCACTGGTAACAAGCAAGCTTCCAATCAACTTGCCGTTAAATCCACTGCTACCCCCAAGCAGTCCAAATATAACCATCGTTCCAGAAGTGGTGTCAATGGTGTAGCGAAGAAGGTTAAGAAGCCCCGTGTTTATACTGAAAAGGAACTTAATATTCCTAAGTTGAACAAATCTATTGATCCTGAAGGTATTAAGCGCCCCAAGGGTAAGAAGGGTAAGATCTTCGCTGACGAAGATGCTATGACCCGTATTTTGCTTCAAGTCAATGAAGCTGTTGATAACAGAAATGCCAGTAAGTTGGAAAGAGCTAGAGCTTTAGAAGCTATCAGAGAAGCCAAGAGAAAGGAAATTGAAGCCAAGGAAGAAGAAAAGAAGCAAGCTTTGGATGATATGAAGTCTGAAATCAAGAATAAGAAGCACAAGTTAAGGAAGGAAACCAAGAAGTCCGATATCGCCGCCATGAGCGCTAGCGTCAAGAAGGCTGAAATTTCTGCCAAGAAGAGAAAGTCGGTTTCTTTCAAGTAAACGCGTTGATCGAGTCTCCCTCCCTTTTGTTTTTTTATGGTTACTTTCCTCATCTACCGCATTTACATCAGCATTTTCTGTACTTTATACCATTCTCGTTTTTGTATTATATTTCATGTTCCACAAAAATAATGACGATTAATAAACTTAATTCACTAGATTCTTTTCACCATATGATCGACTATATTATATAATCCCTAAATTTTTCAGAGAGTACCCATTAACTCCTTTTTCTGATTCACGTCTATTTTAAGCTTAACTACCTAATCGATTTAAGATTTGAATAATTTATACTTTAATCTATGCTTGCCTATAAAGTTTCATATTCAATTAAATCTAATGGAATATCCGATTAGATAATATCAATTGCAACAATATCACTGATTCCCTCATTGAACTGTGGCACCTCATCTATATTCAATTCAAAATCATAGCCTTCGTTGAATATCTCAATTTGGCAAACACTAAGTATCCCATAAGCAGTTATCCCGATTATCATTAATATTGTGTAGAAGAATAAACACTTCCAGACAATAACTTTCAAAAGTTCGGGGGTTGTTATAGAACAGATAATATTTGGGCGGCTAGCAGGTGATTCCCCGCACCCAGTACTTATTTTCAGGACTTTGACACCTCGGTTCCAAACCGACCTGAAATTTTCGTAGATGAAATGAAATGAGTAAGTATCAATAGTTATTGTAATTGATACTTTAGAAAATAAGATTATAGCTTGTCTAAAAGAGGGTGCTAATTGATGTAGGCCTGAATGAATGCAGAATGCAGATTCGAGACCATCCATCTACGGTACCATCAATAATAAAACTTCCATTTTTGATAATTGAATAGTATATAAAAAAAAGCTATATCCAAGACTAATAAATACATTGCTTGTTATATTGATTGATTGAATAAAATCAAAAGAAAATTCTTCATATATAAAAAAACGGCGTTTGCTATCAAAATATATTTTTTGAGTTTAATAGTTTTTTTTTGAACTGGAATCTGTTCTTATTAAGGTCCACTATAGACATATATTATTCGAAATATTTAAAGAAAATGAATGAACTTTAAGTTTTTAACACTAAGCTTGTCTTTTGGATTAATTTCGTTAATTAATATAGCATTTTTTTAAAAATAGAATTTTTATCAAGCAAAAAAAATGCATTTAAACTAATTAACAAAAAAAACTAAAGAGAATAAACAGGAGTCTTGAATGAAATAAGAGTTAGGATATAAAAATCCTAAGTAGAGAAAAAAAGGAATTTATACTATCATCCTCATGATATCAGTTAGCATTGCATACTTTTAACCACATCTTTTTCTTTTATTATTAATCGCTTAAAAAGAAGCATTTGGTTTTTGGTGGAGGCCTCTCTAAATCTTCTTCTACCTCTACACGCCCATAAGAAATGTACTAAGAATAATCGCCATTGGTAATCTTTTATGTTTTTGATAGGTGATAGCATGAGTTGATTGATGAATTGATGAGGTATTGGCAAGAGCGAATACATGAATATAGCGATTTCACAATGTATTAAAATATGTTCAAGATTTTATAAATTTTGTTCCTTGCAGTTAACGCAAGTTGGTATGGATACCCAAAATTCCTATTTATATATATATTTTAAGGTAGGATACGGATATTCTGAAAAGGTGAGTACAGAGGCTCTGGAAAGGCGAGCACGGAGATTCTGGATACGACATATTCACTCAATTGACTTCGAAGGATGAGTGAATGAGTATCAAATCAATGACAACCCATTGTTTGTAGGAAATTCAACCAAAAAAAGACTTTTTTATTTTTAAAATAGATTTTTATTAAAAAGTAAAAACTTATTTAAACTAATTAACAGGAAACTAGAAAGAGTGATTTTTTTTTTTTTAAAATAGATTTTTTAACAGGAAACTAGAAATATATTCTAGATATGTTGCGTCCATTAACAACAACATTTTAAAATAAGCGCCAGTGGTTTAGTGGTAAAATTCACCGTTGCCATCGGTGAGCCCCCGGTTCGATTCCGGGCTGGCGCAAACTGCGGTTTTAGCTCAGTTGGGAGAGCGTCAGACTGAAGTTCAAACTTTAGTCCAGTTAATCTGAAGGTCCAGTGTTCGATCCACTGAAACCGCATTTTTATTGCTATTTTTGTTTTCGCCAGTGGTAAAATCGTTCGATGAAAGGAAGTTGAGATGCCGAGGTAATGTTTTTGAAATAATTATATTTCACAATACGCTAGCTCATGAATAAGAATACGTATAATGACCGAAATTATACATCTTGTGTATCACATTCTGTCTTTGTCTTATGGTACACTATTTCCCAAGTTTAATATATTGCCATATTACAGGAACTACTCACATTTTTTCGAGCTAAATGCTGAAATGATAGAACAAGAGGAGCAAATCAGTCATATTTCATTAGAAATTGTTGTTACATAAACATACTTCTTCATCGAAATGAGATGAAGTAGATGTATGTGGCGCTGGAATTTTTCACATTTGGTGGTATTATCTTTGGAGCTTTATTGCACATTAGACTTATCTGTTTAGGGTTATATAGTCAAGACGACTCAAGTCATTTGCACATTAAACGCAATCACACGGAGACCTTGGTTTTAAGTTATCCCCAACCATCCATCTGGGGGCCAATCGATTCAATCTGTTGATCTCTGCTCTCCAATACCCAAAGTTGACATGCTGATAAGCAAATATAATTAATCGTATGTAGTAATAAGAAGTGATTTTCAATTGAAGACAACCGAAAGGACTTCCCAGCTTTGGTACTTCATATGTTGTATAGAATAGTCGTTGAGCTCAGAAATAGCCGTGCATCATCTCTTTTTTTTTCTTGGAAATAAAAATAATGAATAATAAATATATTGGCTTTTTATGAAACGTTATAGTTCTCAAGAATTAAGAATTAATGGAATTACATAAAAAGGCTAGTCGCTAGCATTTCTTGTAATAATTCAAAGAGCCAATTTCAGCACTGGGGGGTAAGCTTTGCATTTGGGAATGTTTTTCCCCGAGCGATGGGTTACTAACTCCCGCTGTCTCTCCGTCCTTCAGCCATTGAGCATCAGAAAAACTCTAACTGGAAAACTAAGTTTAGTAGAAGAACTATATATGTCAACGCAAAAGGTAAAGATCGGCATACTGCAACTAAATCCGAAGATAGGGAAGTTGTCCCAAAATATAGCCAAAGCTACTAATATATTAGCTAGTGCTTTTCCCTCGTTCATCCCCTCAGTATTGGACTCTGGAGCTGAGTTTAAATCCACCGACGTAAAAGGGGTGCAAGAAAGACCCGATATTATTATCTTACCGGAACTTGCTTTAACGGGGTATAATTTTTCTTCTCCTCAACAACTTGAGCCTTACCTTGAGCCCACTACTTCAGGAGTGTCTACGCAATGGGCCAAAGAAGTTTCTCTCAAACTGGGGTGCCATACATTGATTGGTTATCCTGAAAAGTGCGTTACAACACAAAGAACTTATAACTCTGCAGTAATGGTTGACCCTCAAGGAAATGTTTTATTCAATTATCGGAAAACTCATTTATATTATTCCGATGAAACTTCAGGGTTTTCCGAAAACCCCGATCGTGCATTTTCAAAATCGGTATATGGACCTTGGAAATCTCTCTGTGACGGAAATGTCAGACTGAACGTTGGAATCTGCATGGATTTAAATCCTTACAAATTCGAAGCCCCATTTGGGGATTATGAATTCGCTAATGCTTGTAAGGTCAATGGGGCAAATTTGATCCTATGTTCGATGGCATGGACAAGTGGTAAAAGCCCCAGTTTAGTTAAAACCGAAGGGAAAGAATTTGAGGCCCTAGAACAGCAAAGGAGAACTGAAATCAGAGAGAACAAACAGACATTACTGCAGGAAGCCAGATCATTATATGATAAAAGTGGTGATCCCATTGCATCTGACGCTGAAGTATTTAACAAGCCTGAATTCTCCACCATTAATTACTGGCTTCAGCGAATGTCGCCTTATCTTAATGAGTATAATAAGCCGCGATTGAATACATCTCGTGTTGGGTTTGTTACGGGAAATAGAATTGGATATGAACAAGGCGACGTGATGTATGCGGGAAGCAGCAGTGTATTTGTCTTTAATGGTAAAACTATTGGTCACGAAGGAAATCCGGGTGAATGTGTTGAATATTATGGATCATTAGGTAAGGCTGAAGAAGGATTTATGATGGTTCAGATAGAAGTAGACAAGATATAAAAACAATATTCTTCCGAACTTGAACTTTTGAAAATAGATATTAACATAGAGATGGCATTGAATAAAATACATACATAAAACAATTTTACAATTTTTTTGGGGTTTTTCTAAATAATATATAACGAACTAAAATCTTGAACTTCATACTTTCCTAAGCATTTTGCTCAGCAGCAGCTTGAATCTTCTTCTCATTCTCTTGATGGAGAATGTTAGCATATAATTCAGCATTATATTCAGCATCAATAACGTTAAGTTCTTCTTCCAAGGCGTTGTAACCTCTGAAAATGAACCAGAAAATAATACCGGCAATAAGAGTGGCAATGGATAAACCAGTGTAAGTCCAGACTAACTTAGGATCAACGGAGGTAGGGGAAAGAGCAATACCAATAGCGGAACCAATGGCAGAAGTCAAAAGGAAAAGAGACATGATGAAAGACTTCATAGAACTAGGCGCCTTAGTGTAAGCGTATTCAAGACCGGTAATGGAAGCAAAAATTTCAGACATAGCAATGAAAAAGTAAGCAGGGGTTTGGATAGCGACGTGGATTTGGTTGGGGATTTTACCACCATCAGAACCAGGACAGTCTAGAGAGGAAGGGTGATCATAACAAGGACCAGAAACATAAATAAGATGTTGAACGATAGCGGCGTAAGCCATAGCAAGAGCAGCGAAAAGGAAACCCCAGAAGATACGGGTGATAGGCTTGAACTTAATACCAAACTTACGGAGAAGAGGATAAAGAATCTTCTCACAAATAGGAATGAAGATAATAATAGCAATAGGATCAATATTTTGCATTAAATCATTGGGAATAGCATGAGTATCCATTTGACCAGCTTGAGAGACGAAATTATTCAACATTTGACCATAAACGACCCAGTAAATAGGATAGAAGACGAAAACAGAACAGGCATAAAGGGCACGCTTGACTTCATCGACGAATAAGTCACTCCAGATAACAGGACTGCTGCCGTTTTCAGCACGGACGGAGGGCTTAGCGGCTTCGAGGTTGAAACCATTCTTAGTAGCAATGAAAATAATTTTGACAGATTGGGGGATAACAGAACCCATAGGAGGCTTCTTGACGTAGTACTTAGAGCCCAAAAGAAGAGAAATAATACCAACAAAGAAGAAACAGAAGGGAAGTAAGAAAGCAGCCCAGAAATCAACGTTAGCTTCAAGCTCGACGGTGGCAATAGAAGATAAAGAACCGACATTAATACAGAAGTAGAAGATCATGAAAAGAGTTTGAATAGTAGCAGCGGGATCAATGATAACTCTTTCACCGGACTTAAGAGTTTTAATATACTTCTTAGTGTTGGTGTATTGATCGGCAATTAAAGGAGAAACATTAGACTTAATACCACCAGTACCAAGACCAATAATGATCATCGCCGTAACAAGACCACCCATAGCAGCACCATTATTAATGGCGAAAGGTAAAGAGGTAATGAAGAGAATGAAAATACCAATGACGTAGATACCAGTGAAGACACAGATGGTCTTGTATTTACCCCACCAAGTATCAGCAACAATGGCACCAAGAATAGGGGTGACGTAACACCAAAATTGGAAGAAGTAGGATAAGGCGGTGGCACCTTGTTGCCCCATACCAACACCACCTCTTCTAACATCACCAGGGCCATCGTAATTATATTGCATATAGTTTTGGAAAGGACCAGAGACACCGTAGTAAGTGAAACGTTCACATAATTCAACGATGGCAACCAACCAAGCCGACATTGGTAATTTATCGGCGATGTGACGAAGGGTTTGTTCTTCTTCGGGAGTGGGAAGGGGACCGAGAGCGTATTCGTTGGTTTCGACCTTTTCCAGAGAATCTGTTTCGGAATTATGTTCATTTGCTATTATTTGGTCATGTTCGTATTGATGCTTAATTTCAATTTCTCTTTCGTGCATGTTGACAAAAGCTTCAACAGCGTTTTCCACTTTTTCAGACATGATGGATTTTATATGGGTGAATTAGATGAAAAAATAGATATTGATGAAAGTGAAAATGGTTACTAGAAACGGCAAGCAACCATTTATATAAACTTTCACAGATCTTTAGATCTCCGAAGGGAACGGAACCCCGAAACAGCAGCAGGAGGCTGCGAATGATTGGCCTAACGGAAGAGAGGAAATGGTCTTAGCTGCAAGCAAACTGATGAGTAACTGATCTAGATGCTAGGAAATCATAATCAGCACAGATTACTTTTTACTCACAGCTCATTTTCGCCCCTTAAAACCCTGCTAGTGGCTGAAATCCAAGACCTTTATGCATGTAAAAACCTACTATTCCTATATGGTCAGAGATTAATGCACTGGGGGGGCGATTGGCAGGGCAATCCCGAAAAAAGTGAAAAAGGAATGCATCAGTCCCCGCCAGAAGCTGGTTCAACGGTATTCATCATATCTGCCCTACCAAGATAAGACTCAGGGCGCCAGCCAATGAGATAGTTTCATGATCTTGTTGGATTGATATGCATCATTTATGGGGTGTGTGATGGGGTAAGGGTGTGATGTTGCAACACGGCATCACGAAAAGTCTGATGATATGCATTATGCAATGCGTTGGTAACTTGAACGCAAAATATGCGATGAGCCTTATTAGGGGCCTGTCTCAGCTTGTCTGCTACAATAAGAGTTTGATTGGCCTGAATACATTATATTATCTAGGATAATTATAACAATATTTGAAAAATAACGCCATGGCTCTCTCAGAGCCCAGTCAGTATTCGTTAATGGTTTTTACTTTTGAAAAAGATAATACTTCCGTTCGGGGGAATATCTGATGATTTTCACACTGTCTGCGTCACGGGTTTTCATATTTTCTTGGCTGTAATTAAGATTCGTCAGCCCGGCATACCTGGAGTTGTAATGAGGTATCGCTCCTCATCGCATATTCCCTTTTTGGATGAGCGGCGGTAAACTCCTGAAAAATCTGCAAGACATAGTTGAACCCGTCTTCCCAATTTGGTAACTACGTAAATTCTCTGATCCCCAGGTAATCAAAAATTTTCATCGCGAAACCTGTGAATTTTCTTCATCTTCATCAGTGTGATTTTTTTATGCATAGTACAGAAAATTCGAAATTTATTTCCGCCCAGAGTTGAGGAAGGCTTGATCACTAAGTGCCCTGCAGCTCAGCTAGTATATTACTGCATCGTCAAATTCATTTCCTCTGACGCCTTTGTAATTCGAACTGGTGATTATGAAGATACCTAATATTGCAAAGACGATATCTCAACTTTTATATATTGATTGCGGAGATTGTTTTTATGGTTAGTTCGTTAAGTCAGTTTTTATTTCAGTTTAAGTGATGCTTAGCATTATGCAGTTTAATCTGTATGTATGTTACAACAGATTTCGTGTACGAATGAAAGTTCTTTTGATTTGTAGATATGCGTTTTATCCACAGGTCATGACGTAAATTATTCTTTTAATGGAATTTGTGGTGAATAATGGACGAGGTACCCTCAGTTCTCTCTAACTGGGGTGTTATTACTCTAACAGCATATTCTCTTTTTTATGGTCCACTGGATACGAATGATTCAAATTTTAATGAAGACAATGTAGTTTTTTTAACGCTTTTGAGGGATGGCGTGCGGAAATAGTCTATCTGCAACATTTTTATCAATCAAAAATATCTTATCTTGTCTCATTCACCGCTTTGATTATACAAAAATTTGTATTTAGAATTGGCTTTTATTTTAATTTAATAAGCATCACCCTCGTTATTGGTTATTGCACCAGATATTTATACTGGCAGATACCACTAAAATGTTTATTTACACTCTTACTCTCTTTTAGTACACATATTTTTCACCTTATGAAAAGTACTGGTCATCCTATATATCTCTCTCTCTCAACGGGGGGGGTTAGATCGGAAGAGCG
>JAKTWC010000047.1:0-118067 GCA_030560865.1 Nadsonia starkeyi-henricii | reverse complement strand
AGTGGAAATTAATTTTTTTACTCTTATTGGGCTTAATCTTAATTTTACTGGCTACAAAACTACCAATCTGGTGGCAATTTTTATCAACGCTGGTCTTGAATTGAGCTTGTTTGGCGTGGAGGGTTTGGTTTAACGCCGAAGCTTTTTTGGCAAGCTTACTTTCCTTCAGCTTAGTGCCAATTGAGCGACTCGCTTCAGTGGGAGCTTTGGTTGATCTTCTAAAAAGTTTTATTGAAGGCATCTTTAGGTATTAATAAGTGTAAGTGTAATAGGGTTTATAGTAAGTAGCGGTTATGTATTAAGGGAGTAATGTGAGAGTAATTATATAAAGAAAGAAAGAAAAAGGAGTAGGAAGGAAGACAGGAGTGAAAGGGGAAGGGGGCGAGTTTTCTATTAAAAAGAAATAAGCGCCAGTGTACTAGCCATTGGCACTTAACTAGGCATTAAACGATAATCCCTTTTGGGATTGTTGACAATATGCATTGTTTTCACTGTAAACAAAAAAATGCATTAAACACAACAACAATTGTGCGGGTTGTGTGTATTGTTCATATGGAAAACGGCCGGGGGTTTAAGGCTGGGTAGTCCCAGAAGAAAATGGAAAGTGGATGGGCGATCCTTCCACACTGATTAATTGCTACCTCTTCTCTCTATCTTAATATTATTCTGAATTTACTACTTCTTTTTCTTTTATTATCTTCTAATTATATAGATATACATAAAATTTTCAGCTATTTAATACGATCTCATATAGATCTTTTAGAGTTGTTTTAAGGATCAATCATAACGGAAAGTTGGGTTCAGTGTACATCCACGGCTTATACGCTGCTGATCCACGCCGAACGCGATGGAGCGGCGCTGCTGATAAAGCTTGAAAAAGCGCGTCGAGGGATCTAAATCAATAATTGATTGAGTGAGTGAAGATAGATATATTCATTCAACGATTTACTGGCGAATAATATATGTCATTTATAAAGATAATCACTCTGTAGTAAGTGGCAGGAAACGATTTGTAGGCAAAAGGACCGTTGGAATAGGCTTGATAAAATAGAGCTACCACGAATAATCGGCAACGAAAATTCCCAGCTATAATTCCTATCAAACTTAGCCAGTTTTCAAATTTATATCAACAAATAATGGGCCAACATTCTTACAGGTAATTTGTCTTGAGTATGTCTACGCTATCGTGTCTATAGAACGGTTGGGTCTCACTTTGAATTATTTCTTCCGCTATTCTTAATCTTCTACTCTTTTGTTGCCTTATGCGTTTAATCAGAATTATTTCATTTAAGTATAAAATATAGGCCGTATTATTATTTAATGTTTATTTATCCCAAAATATCTTGTGTTTACATATATCCACTTCTTTCTTACATATCGTCTTTATTCAGAGGAGGGGGTTTGCTTAGAATCTCTATTTTAACGGTTAACTTGGTCACTTAATCCAACCAGAGCCTTCATAATTACTACTTTAGGGAAAATTGTGGGAATTAAATTAAAGAAATTACTTTTTAATTCATTCTTTATATTTATATATATTTAGTTAGAAATCCGGAAGGTTTGGATCCTCTAAAGTGACAATATTAACGTTGTAAATCTTGAATCTCTGTTTCAATCCTGTTAGTAAACAATATTTGGCGTGAGTTAGGGCTGATTAGCCTTATTTATCTTGATGATCGCCTTCAGAAGAGTTAACAAAATACACAACCATTATAGCTAATGTTCCAAATAACAGAAGATTAAAAAAGCCACAAGCAGATTATATTCATTAGCTAGATTTTCAGTAATTTGTATTTGCTGCTTTGGGGAATTGGCCTAGTATCATGGCCGCCCTCCCTAGGATGATTATAGCCGGTATCCATTACGTCATAATATGATTAATATCCTTCTGACTTTCATCTTTTTTTTTTTAATAAAGTCAGACTATTTAAATACTTGATTTAGATAAAGTGAAAATATTGATGGCCTTGATCCTGATCTGTGTTTGACCAGGATTGGTTGGTTCAGTTCACCAAGCTTATTGAACCCTGAGGTTTCGTTTATTGGCTTTTGGACTAGGGGTTTTTATGGTTCTTTGAAAATTAAAGCTATTTAATAAAACTGCTTCAAATTAACTGAATCTTGATTAAGGCTTTAGCTCATTTGCGAAATCTCCACAACCGTGGTATCCCCTTATTTCGTATCCCAATCAATTCCCCCCAAACCCATTTTTTCTTGACCGCTTTTTTTGATCAAAAAAATTGAATTATGGATTGAAATACTCAAAGCTACCACTGCCTGTAATTATGGCTCATCATGGGACGTAATTGTTGAATGTTCAAAGTCTTTTTTTTGTTCATTATATTTTTTTGAGGAGGGGGGGAGGAAGCACAATAGTGCTGAACAAGCTGTAATCACGGGATATATGATTCCGAAGAAATATACAGTACGATTTCAAGATGAAATTCAAACCAAAAGGGTTTTTTTTTGTGTATGAGTTTAGCTAATACTAAAATTAGGTTATTTGAAAAGCTTTTATGGTGGGCCGATTCGTCGATCTGGGTCCAAAAAGTAACATTTTTTTCAGACTTATAATAAATATATTAGAAATAAACTTTTAAATCATAGATCTTGTCTTACATAACCCGACGCGAGACGCGTGGTCTACCCCCTTCGCCGCAAACACGTCATTAACAAATATTCACGTCTCCCAACAACGCGTTGTTTTCTCCCTCAACGAAATACTCTCGAGATCAGACCATAAATTCTGTCGGCAAAACAAAATCAATAGGAAGACCACGGGGATGAAAGTAAAAGTAATCACGGTGCATTGGCACGCTGATTCACAACCTATATACTCAGGAAGTTTCCAACCTTGCCCCAAAAATGACGACGACAATAAACGACAACAACAACAACAACAACTGGGTCGATTCGCGACCGCGGGCGGCGACAACAACGTCCGCATCTGGACACTGATACCATCGACTGAATCCGCGGGCGTAGGCGTGAATTACCTATCGACGTTGTCGCGACACACACAGGCCGTTAATGTAGTACGGTGGAGCCCGCGCGGTGACTTTCTGGCATCAGCGGGTGATGACGGGTCGGTACTTCTTTGGGCCTTGAGTGATACGGCGATTGTGGAATTTGGATCCGAGTCATCGTCGTCGTCTGCTGCTACTGAAGACCCGGAGTCGTGGAAATTACTCAAATCTCTTAGAACATCCGTGTCGGAAATTTACGACTTGGCTTGGAGCCCCTGTGGTCAGTTTATCGTTACAGGATCTATGGATAATGTGGCCAGAGTGTATAATGTTCAAACAGCACAGTGTGTGCGTGAGATCAATCAACATGGTCATTATGTCCAGGGTGTGGCGTGGGATCCATTGGGCCAGTTCATTGCTACTCAGTCGTCGGATCGATCGGTGGGGGTTCATAAAGTTACCAACAAGGGTGTGAAGGGTGGATTGGTGATTTCGGATTCCACAAGAGTGTCTAAAGTAGATCTACCAGTGAAGGTGAAATCGGATGATATGAATACTACTGAGCCTAAGGCTATTCCTAATTATCGACCAGCTATGCTTTATCATAATGAGACCTTTACGTCGTTTTTCCGTCGATTGACTTTCTCACCTGATGGTAGTTTATTGTTTACACCCTCGGGGATTTTCAAATATATTGATGAAAAGGCTGAGGATAGTATTACTACTCCAGCTACTAATACTACTCCAAGTACAGACACAACCAATACGGTTTTTATATTCACTCGCGCGGGTCTTACCAAACCCCCCGTGGCCCAGTTACCAGGACTCAAAAAGCCCTCATTAGCGGTAAAATTCTCACCTATTTTATATAAACTCGATATGTCATTTTCTGGTTCAGTATTTGAACTACCTTATCGGATGGTCTATGCGGTGGCTACACAGGATTCTGTTATTATTTACGATACTCAGCGGCAAGATCCGTTGGCGTTGGTGAGTAATTTGCATTATGCAACTTATACCGATTTGGCATGGAGTCCCGATGGTAGGGTTCTGTTGATGACTTCAACCGATGGATTTTGTTCAGTGGTGGAGTTTGAATCAGAGGAATTGGGTATAGTTTATTCTGAATCGGAATTGGATCGCACCCTTATTGAACCAGTAGTTGAGAGTAAGTCGGCGGTGGCTAGCCCCGAATCAATTCAAGAATTAGAGATCAAAACCCCCGAACTGACCCCGGAATTACCCTCATTAGACAAGATTGAGGATAAAAAAAGTAAACCCGTGGAGAGCATTTTGAAGTTCACTAATGTGATGCGTAAGGAATCCGCCGGGAATGCCAAGAAACGACGAATTGCACCTACATTCATATCAACCCTTGATCGTTAAATAAAATAATCTATAATCTATATATATATAATTACTTATTTTGATTTCCAGCTGTTATTTACCGTACTTGACGCGGACGTGACGGGGAGGTACATATCACCAAATCTGATCTCCACGCCTCACTTTCATCCCTCCCACTCCACCATAAAACACGCACTGGAGATGTCACAAAAGAAGGCAGTCAAGTCCATTCCTAGCCAGAGAGAGAAGGCTAAAGTCAATACTCTAGAGGCCCGAATCACGGGGTTGAACCGAGTTCAAAAGGAGCATATCCATCAACAAAAGGTCAAGGCTAAGATCACCAAAGCTAAGGCAGCGAAACCCGTGGATCAGGCCTTGAGACAAAATGCGCTGTATAAGGCCTTGAACAACGAACGTGTTCAAGTTAAGAAAGCAGCGCCACAAAATAGTAATAATAATAATAATAATAATAATAATAATAATGACAACAACAAGAAAGTGGATAAGGCTATGAAGCAGAACCCGTTGTTTAGAGCTATTAATAACCTCTCCAGAACGCCCAAGAAGATCGACAATCAACAGAACAATCAACAGAAAGATAATAAAAAGGAAAATCAAGTCAGGAATCAAGCTAATAATAAAAAACTCCACCCTCAAAGTGAATTGACCACGGCTAATAACAAACAGATCTTACGTATATCTAATCTTAACCTGTCGACCACTCGCCGTGATCTTCAAGTATGTGATTTCCAAAATTTAACTCTATTTTTGTGAAAAAAAAATGTTTTTTTGATATTAACTCTCTAGGATACGTTGAACCGAATTGGCCAAGCTGAGGATCTGAGACTCGAGGAATCGGAGAAATCGCTTACGGCAGAGGTTAAATATAGAGAACTCGATCATGCGCTTCAGGCGATTAAATTGCTTCATGATCAACCAGTAGATGGTATGTTTTTCTATAGAGATCTGTGACGAAAATTTGGTTTTTTTCTAGACGATCGTAGAATGGAGTGAATGTCAGGAATCACCCACAAACAATAGCGCCTCATACTAACATTATTTTAGGCAATTTCTTACAATTACGGTTGGTAAATACTTACAACATCGCTTCCAAGAAGACTAAAGATCGCAGAAGGTAAGTAGAGACCCAACTAGATGAATGAGAGGTGTGAATCTACAATACTAACGAGCCACACAGACAGTAGGGCCTTGAAGAATGGCATAATGGAATGCGTAAATAGATAATACGATACTGCATATATTACTACAGAGAATAAATAAGAATAAACCACAAACCTAAGGGTTGAACTGCAATTTAAATGCGCGGTCTACAAGACAGATAGTTAGTGGATAGAACCTCATACAACACTCACAAATCACTCATACATACCCTGATTTTTAACGGCGTAGATGAAATCCACAATGATTTCACTCTCGCGGACCGGCTGACTGATGAAATGCTTCTTAGCCGCCGCGGCCAACTCGGATTTATTGACTCTGGTTTGGTGTTTATAGGAATAAGTCTTCTTGCCAACCGAGCTATTGAGCAGGAATCCGTTGTGCGAGAGGCAAGACGGCGTGCCTAGTTTGTATAGCGTCCTGTATTTACGCAGACTTTCAAGGGGCAGGGCTTCAAAGTCCATCTATGGGTCGTCAGCATATATTCACACACGCATACGCACATCGATCTATCTACCTCTATCTAATACACTAATAAATATCTGTACTCACGGGATCCACGATGATATCAGCCTTCTGCGTGGCTAGCGAGCCCAGCCCGGCCGGGGCCGCCTCGGCCTTGGGCGTGGTCTCGGTCTTGGCCGTGTAGACCTTGGCGCGATTACTCGGCTTGGCCGCGCTTGCCTCTTCTTTACGTCTTGTCGGGGCCATTTTGGTCGGTTTTCTTGTCGGTGGTGGTGGAGAGCGTATAGACAGTTGTGGTTGGCGCCGTAGTTAAGAAAGTCATATCGCGAGCCAGTTACCCGGCGGTGGCTCGCGCCTGATTTCGCTCACTTTTCCTTAATTACTCTCTCAGCGACAACCACGACTCGCCAGGGCTGGTAACTACCATTACAACAAACAAACATGAGCTCGACACAATTCGAACAAATCTACTTTAACCAGTCGCGCGTGTCCGGCAAGTTCAGGCTCGCCGATACCGGCTTGGGCTGGAAGGCCACCGAGAAGGCCACGGGCGGGTCTGCCACCGCCAAGGTCTCCGAGCCATTTCTGCTGGCGTCGTCGGAATTAGCCTCGGCGTATTGGTCGCGGGCCGCGCGGGGGTACGAGTTACGAATTCAGACCAAGAATAAAGGCGTGATCAAATTGGATGGCTTTGACGTTCAGGATTTTAATGAATTGAAAAACGTGCTCAAACATAACTACAACGTGGCGCTGGAAACGAAGGAACACTCACTCAAGGGTTGGAATTGGGGTAAAACCGATTTCGGCCGTAGTGAATTAGTGTTTTCAGTGAATAATAAGCCGGCGTTTGAGATCCCATTTAGCGATATTAGTAATTCTAATTTGATTAATAAGAGTGAAGTCGCCGTGGAGTTTAATACTATGGTGGACCATCAAAGGGCTGGTGATGAATTAGTTGAAATGAGATTCTTTATTCCTGGTGTAGTAGCTAAGGAGGATGAGACTAAAGATAACGGAGGTGAGACTAAAGATAACGGAGGTGAGACTAAAGATAACGGAGGTGAGACTAAAGATAACGGAGGTGAGACTAAAGATAATGAAGGTGAAGATAAGGCCGATGGTGAGGCTGATGATTATGATGCTGTCGAAGAACAACATGCTGCTAGTGTGTTTTATGAAGCCCTGAAAGAAAAGGCCGAAATTGGGGCTATTGCCGGCGAAGCCATTGTATCCTTTTCGGATATTTTATTCCTTATCCCCCGTGGTCGTTACGATATTGATATGTATCCTACTTCACTCAGGTTGAGTGGTAAGACCTACGATTACAAGATTCAATACAAGAACATCCAACGGTTATTCCTCTTGCCCAAACCTGATGAGATTCATAATTTGTTGATTATTCAATTAGATCCCCCTCTAAGACAAGGTCAAACGCGTTATCCATTCTTACTCCTTCAATTCCTTAAGGAGGAAGAGATTGAAGTTGAATTAAACTTGGAAGACCAAGAATTTGAAGAAAAGTATGCTGACAAGCTTCAAAAGAAATACGACCAAGCCGCTCATCAAGTTGTGGGTCAACTTTTCCGTGGATTAACCGGTCGCAAGATTATCGCGCCGGGGACCTACACCTCGCAACACAATCAAGCCGGTGTATCATGTTCACTCAAGGCCAACGAGGGTTACCTCTACCCTCTTGAAAAGTGTTTCCTCTTCATCCCCAAACCCACTGTGTATATTCCTCTTGCAGAAATTGCCTCCATCACATTCTCCCGTGTTGGATCCGCCTTTGCATCAAGAACCTTTGGTATGACCATCATCCTGCGTTCGGGCGCCGGTGAGCACCAATTTTCCAATATCAATAAGGAAGAACAGGCTAATTTAGAGGCCTACATCAAGAGTAAGAATATCAAGATTAAGAATGATGACGTAGAGGAAAAGGCGATTTTGAGTGCGGTGCTGGCTGATGAATCTAGTGATGAAGATGGTGATGCTAGATTAATTAGAGAGGACGGCGAAGATGAGGAATCCCCCGATGAGGATTTCGAGGATGAATCCGAGAGTGAAGTCGCGGACGAGTTCGATTCCAATGTTGAGGATTCTAGTGATGAAGAGGAAGATGGTGCTAGTGAACCCCCTGCCAAGAAGGCTAAGAAGTAACACACGTTGAACGGCAAAACCGCACAGGGTGTCATCTTTCTAAGTAAACTTTGAATGACGTCAATTGCGTAAGTCAGTCAAATATATATGTATCTATTTTTTTTTCAAATAATTCAATGTATACTAAAAATGATTAATAATTTCCTCATACTGGGAGGTCCACTCCCAACCTTCCCTCGAACGAGATCACCCAGGGCCCAACGAGGTCACAGGTTAAGATCACTGGGCAAAATCGCAAAATGAGCCGGCGAACGCGAACCAATCCCAATATTTACGAGTTATCTTCGGATTCAGACATTGAGATTTATGACGTCAAGAAACGGCGTTTGACACCGGTGGTTCCCGTAGCTAGTCCCTCAATTCCCTCATTTCCAGCGGCCCCTATCTCACGGTCTAAAAAACAAACCTCATTAACCAGTTTTACGAATAATTCAGCCTTTGGTAGAATCCCACGATTCAATAGTCCCTCGTTAGTTGAAAAGCCTTCCCCCAAATCTGTATCCTCTTTGGAAATTGAGGAACCCAGGACGACAACAACCACTCTCCGGTGGCTGGATAAATACCGTCCGACCAATGCGGACGCACTGGCACTTCATCCGCGGAAATACACCGATCTCAAATCATCACTCGATGGAATGTTGCGCGGAGGCAATGATGGCTCCCCAAAGACGCGATTATTGATCCTATCGGGGCCCGCAGGATCAGCCAAAACGGCTGCTTTAACGGTTGCATTTTCCGAATTGACCCATCAGCCTATTAGTGAAAACAACAATGATATTTCCAGTGATAATATTCTAGGTTACCATGAAAGTGCGCGCGGGGGCATTTTGGAATGGACCACCCCGACTCATCTCGAGGATGTTTCCATAATGAACGCCCTTCAGGATTTTCTGCGTGAGGCTATGCGTCGACGAACCCATACGATGTCTGAGAAAACACTGGTATTGATTGAGGATTTGCCTAATGTGTTTCATCCTGAGACGAGGCAGAAGTTCTGTGAAGAGATATTTCAATGGCTCAGTGTAGCGATTAATCCTGGCGAACCACCGTTGCCACCGCTGGTTCTGGTGGTCTCAGAGATGATCTTTGTCGATAGTGGCGGTAATAATAATGGTGGCAGGGGTAGTCGATATGGTACAATCAACGACTCACTGACAGTGGAAAAATTGCTCACCAGGGACATTCTGATTAATCCTCTTACTCACCGAATCAAATTCAACCCAATCGCCAAGACCATCGCGATGAAACCCCTAAAATCTATTGTGTCTAAAGAGTCTGCGGTTTTTAAGAATATTTCCAAGCCCGCATTAACGGCATTCCTCAATACAATGGCCGAGGGAGGTGATATTAGGTCTTCGATCTGTACGTTGGAATTCTGGGCTCAGTCATCTGAGGGCGCTAGACGCATACTATTTGACACTGAGACCAACACAGGAGAAACCCCAACACTTTACAATAAACAGGCCAATGTTGGACTCTTCCATGCGATCGGCAAGATCATCCACGGGTCCACTGACGAGCCCAAAACGGCTAAGGGAAAGCCCGTACTCACTGACCAAGACGACGATAGAGCTGTAAGTGAAGTCATCCAGAACTGGGCTCAATGGTATCGATATAAGCTCTCGCCAGCCATATTCGAAAACTATCTGGGGGCTCGTGGGGGCACGCTACCCTGTGAGGTGATTGATTCCTGTGCGGATATTTTCAGTATGATGGACACGATGCCGCCAAGTTTGGACGAGGCCTGTTGCAATATCGAGATGAGATGCTTAAGAAATCGGATAAGATTAGCCCCCGCAACCCGAACCGCTGGTTCCTTTTCGGCCTTAAAGTTCCCACAGACGTGGATGATGATGACACTTGAAGCGAAGGAAAAACAACTCACTATGAATTATATCGATACCCTGGGCCCCAACACTACTACCCCGATTAATATGGTGGATGCCGTACTTTATCATCGATATTATGATGGAGTAATCACGCGGCGTCATCCGAGCACTGTGGGCTGGCCCGATGATAAATTAAGATATCTAGGCGGTGGTATGGGTAGTAGTAATACGGCGGAAGAGATTGTGGAAGACGTAGTTAGAGTGGAGAAGAGGGTGGAGAATGGGGAGAGAGTGGATCATTGGCAGAATAAGCCGGTTTATGAGTTTGTCGATGGTGAGGATATTGAGGATTAGGTGTTATTATAGAAAGATATCCCTATGGTGTCATTTGGATGTTGTATCATTTGAGTGATGTTATTCGGACCTTCGTTAACCTTCCTTATGATATAGTAATATAATTATAAGATTATTAATAATATATTGAATACATAAACTAACTAAATGAGCTAACTAATTTTCCTTAACTTTCCTTACTCTATCCACTAATTACTTTCACCAGCGGCGATAGCGTTCTTAAAGTATTCAGGATCCTCCTGGATGCTTTCCTTGACAATATCCAGGCCACCCTGGAGTTCACCTTGGATATATAGTTGTGGGAAAGTAGGCCAATCGGAGAACTTCTTTAACCCCTGTCTAACGGCATCATCTTTAAGGATATCAAAGAAGCCGAATCTGACTTGATGTTCACGGAGAATAGCCACCAATTGTCGCGAGAAGCCACATTGGGGCGCCGCAGGCGTACCCTTCATGAATAACATAACGGGGGCCGCCTTAACTAATTGTGCCAAACGAGCATTAAGATCCTCTTCGCTTTCTTCAGATTCAGATTCAGAGTCTGAGTCTAATGTGGTACCGGCCGCGGTAGCGGGCGTGGGGGTAGTAGCAGTAGCAGCCACAGCAGCACTAGCACTAGTAGTAGCCGTGGGAGCACCAGTACTGGGAGTAGTAGTGTTATTACTGACTAATTGTGAAATGGCACTAGCTAATTCCTTAGGATCAGCCCCCGAGAGTTCCTTTAAGATAGTACCATCTTGGAGCATAACAAAATAAGGAACGGCCGAGACATCAAAGGATTCAGAGATTTCGGGGAACTCGTCGGCGTTAACACTCAAGAACAACACGTTAGCGTGTACGGAGGACAGAGAACTGAAGACACTGTTCATACGAACGCAGGGCTCAGCCCAGGGAGTGTGGAAGTAGATGGCCACCAGAGTAGACGCCGCAACGGAGGTAGTAAGTTGTGTGAAATGGCTATCACTGGTTATTTCGGTAACGGCCATAATTTGAATATATGAATCTTTGAATCTTTGGAGATGATTAAAAATGGATGGATCCGCTGAGGATTTAACGCATGAAAGTTGAAAAAGTCACGATGTTTAGTCACGTGATGTGGTGGCATCCAAGTTTGGCGCTCATTCTTCTGACTTTGTGGTTTTTATTTATTTATTTATTTATTTTTGATTATAATTTAACAATTTTTTAACAGTAGATGACAACAATAAGTAATAAATAATAAACAAATAACAAATAATAACTAAGCATTAATCTGTTCACCAGAGTTGACAATCGAGAACGCCTTATTAGCTCTGGACTTGTTAATGGCCTTGGCACGCTTTCTGGCATCACTGGTACGAACGTTGGCGTCGGCGAAACGATCTTCTACCTGTTCACTGATATCATATTCAGAGGTATATTTACTAGCCTCAAATTTAGCAAGGATAAATTCCTCAAACGAGGCCTCATCGACAATTTCGTTAATCAATGGGTTACCCACTAAATGAGTGGACAAGTCGCCCTCTAGGAGCCACTTGAGGAATTGCAAACGGACTAATTTAGCAAAAGTATCTACATTAATGGCCTTATTCTTTGTAACCTTCAAGTGAGCTAATGATTGGAGGTCTTCTGACGAGGTTTCAGTCATAGCACGTCGGGATTGACGGGTACGGAAATCTTCAATAGTGGCAATGATATCGCGGAACAAAGGCTTTTGTTCCTGTTTGACCTTCTTAGATACACCCTTATTAGAGGCAGTAACAATTTCGTCGAGCGATTCGAGTAAATCGCCAGTATCATAATAGGGTAAATCGATATTCTCATCGTAGTCGTCTTGCTTACTCTCAGCCTCTACGGAGGTATCAGGATAGTCAAATGCTTCATAGAAGAGGGCAAGGACCTTACCAATAGAATTAACTACATTGGGTGAGGCTACACTTAAGTTCTCCACAAGGATTGGTGCATTATCGTGGATAATAGAATTAGGAGTATCATGAGCTGACACGAGTAAACCCACACCAAGAACAGCCGCTGAGGCCACATTTCCCTCATCGGAGGTATTAGAGGTAACCAAGTCCATTAAAAAGGTAATAGAATCCTCCATACCGTATCCGCTTGAATCTCTCAGAATGAAAAATTGATTCAAGGCATAGGTCATAACAGCCATAGCTCTAACATCTTCTTCTAAACCGCCTGATTTGATCATTTTCTTTAAATTAGGTAAAAAGTTATCCAAAAATACTTCAGTCACGGCATCGATATTAGTAACAGCCATCAGAGTCAACGCTTGTAAACACAAAACCCTTTCAGCATCGGTATTTGCGGTAGACAATGTATTTAACAAAATAGTCAAATTAGTTTCATCAACCAAATCGGGCTTATAATGGGCACGGAAGGTGGAAACCACGGTGCCGACGGCACTCTGACGAGTCTCAGATGAGGTCTTTTGACGACGGGTCGCGGATAAATGCTCCAAGGCCCCGTCAAAGCGATCCTTCAATTTAGAATGACGACCCGGTTCATTCTTCAGCTCACCCGCGTAGAAAAACGAAGTATCAAAGTATTCCTCAACGCTAGGGGTAGTGCCTCGAAGACGTGACGCTGAACGTGATCCCGAAGGTGTTTCACCGCGAACGGCACGGGCAATTTGTTTTTTCAAGTCTGACATAGTGTAGTGGTAGTAGCGGTATTCAGTAGTAGTGTTTAGTAGTGGTCGTAGTTGTAGTAATTGGTTGTAATGGTCAATAATAGTCAGAAAAAGAGGAATAAACAGGCCACCAGGGCCTTTATATAACCGTTCAGGGTTGCTCAAACAAGGCCGTAGTCGATTGTGGAGAAACGCACGGCGCAAAGAGGCGGTCGAGGCGCAAAAGAGGCGCTAAAGAGGCATTTGGGGCATTTGGGGCTTAAAACGTCACGCGGACAGAATGACGTGCAATATGCGGCCCGTGAGGCTCAAGATGACATCATCCGAGACAGCCCCTAACCCTTCTGAAATTAAGCCGCGAGAAACTTCCAAAGCTTTGTTGAAGGGGAAAGCTTAATCGTTTGGAGCTGTTTTAACTACAAATCCTCGGATGGAACCAGTTTGGGCGCTTAATTGATACCATTGGCCGCTTTTAAAATCACAAACAGGATCTTTATCGTGCAAATAAAGATTCCCCCCTTTTTACAAATAGCTCACTCTGGGGTGGCCATTGACACTCTTACAACGAGCGGTTGGACGTGTGGTGATCCTCCGTCCGACGCCCCGACAGTATACTCGGTTGATGTCCGCAGAGACTCAATGTATCCCTTCAGTGGACGAATCCTGTATCATAAAACGTCGTAGATTGGCCGAAAACCAATTGCACGATATTAGGCTAAACGTTACCGAGACCCGGATCAATGACTTGCTCCTGGACTTTTGTCGTAGTGAGCCTATACGAAGTCAATACCCGGATATTGTGGTACGATTCACTGGCGGCTGGGTCCGTGATAAATTGCTCGGCCGTGAGAGTAATGATATTGATGTGGCAATTAGTTCTATGACCGGCCTGGACTTTGCGCAGGGGTTGAGTGAATTTATGGCCGTGAATATGTCCCGATACAATTGGAAGCCTCGCAGTATTCACAAGATCGATAAGAACCCGGAAAAGTCCAAACATCTGGAGACGGCCACTACTAAAATCTACGATTTAGATATCGATTTTGTTAACTTACGGAATGAGGAGTTTGCCAATGAGGATGATATACCCACTTCTTTAGAGTTTGGCTCGCCACGAGAGGACGCTTTAAGACGGGATGCCACGCTTAATGCTCTATTCTATAATCTCCAAGAGGCCGAAGTTGAGGATTTCACTGGAATGGGTATCTCAGATCTCGAGAATCGTTTACTAAGGACTCCATTACCCCCCGTTGAAACTTTTCATGATGATCCACTTCGCGCACTAAGGATAATTCGCTTTGCGACCCGCTACGAATTTGATATTGTGCCCGAATGCCAGTCAGCCATCGGTAGTCCTGGCGTAATCAAAGCGCTAACCTCACGCATTTCTCGTGAGAGAATCGGTGTAGAGGTGGATAAAATTGTCAAAAGCTCACATCCGGAAATCGGTCTACAGTGGATCGCCAATCTAGGACTTCAGGATGCTGTGTTCCATTTACCCAGTCAGTACAGTTTACCAGATGGTATGGAGATACCGGAATCGAAACTGGCCAAGTCCTTACCTGTATGGACTGAGGCAATCTATACTGCTGAATCGGTCCAATCGTTATTTGCATCCGTCTTGGAGGACAAAACCCAACTTCGTCTACTTTGGCTATTGGTGGGTATATACCACTGGGATGGCATCTTAATTGCCGCCAACAAGCATGGTCGACTCACACCGGTAACTGTATTGATAATTCGGGATGGTCTGAAGGGGTTTGCCTCTAATGAAGCCGACTTACTGGCCAAGATCGTACTTTGTTCGAATAAGGTCCAAAAAGCAGTGACTGAGAATCAAACCACACGGTTATCGCGTAAGGATCTAGGGTTATTAATCAGAAGCTGTGGCGCCCAATGGCCCCTTACCTTCCTATTTACTCTACTTCGTGAGGCCGTAGATTCGAATATACCCTTCCAGCAACTTTTGCCGAAATACCAAACTGCCTTATCCTGTATTGAAGCCTTTGATCTCACCAGCGCCTGGTCGCTTAAATCCCTCTTAAATGGTAAAGCTCTGGCGGTAGAATTCCAACTCAAGACCGGGCCCTGGATGGCGCCACTATTGGAACATATTGTCATTTGGCAATTGGAGAATCCCGCCGGTACTGCTGCCGAATGCCTGGATTATGTAAAGGCTAACCGGTCTACGCTTATTAAGGAGTAAAAATATGTATAATAATAATAATAATAACAATAATAAGATATCTATGGTCTAACAACTACGAGCCATTTCCAAAATAGTACCAATAACCCTAGACTTTTCAATTTCATCCACTTTCTTCAACCCACCATTAACCAGCCAACTGAAATCACTAACGAGACCAAGTGGGATATTGCTCTCCATATTAGCCATATCCAGCTGCTTCTTCATACGAGCGGTGTGTTCAAAGCTCTGAGCGGCAATATCGGCTTTAGCCACGATCTGGGGGCTAATGCCACACATTGTAGCCACATGCATACCGAACGATCCGGGCGACGTTCCAGGTTCTAATTTATACAAAAATGTCACCCGTTTACTAGCGTCGTCGACCAAGATAGCCATCCGCTTCGGTTCAACCTCAGGATGAGCCTTGAAACTCGACCATAACGTGCCGTAATGTGTGGCAAAGAACCCCAATGAACCCACATAGGTCGCCAGATGATGAAGCACAGCCTCGGCAATCGCAAACCCATCAGATGTACTACCGCCTCGACCTAACTCATCCAACACAATCAAAGAACGATTAGTGGCCTCTGAAAGGATTCGCTTGGTCTCGCTAAGCTCAACGTAGAAGGTTGATTTGCCAGCAAAGATATTATCGTTAGCGCCCAGTCGGGTCATAATACGATCCACGGGTGTAAGTCGTGCCGATCGCGAGGGCACATAACATCCAATTTGGGCCATGATGACAGCCACACAGGTCATTCTCAATACGGTGGATTTACCGGCGGCGTTGGCACCGGTAAGAAGAGCGAGCGACGCCCGATCACCACCCAGAGTTACATCATTGGGGATGAACTCCATTGATTTGGAATTGAAACAAGGATGACGCAATTCCTCAAAGTTAAGTTCACTTCTTGTGGTGGTGGGAGATCTATCAACATCAATGAAATTAGGTCGACATGATGTCGATCCAAGGGCAGCCGATGTTCGCGCTAATGATAAAAGACAATCGATATTAGCCACGACGTGCACGGCCTTGACCCAGCTTTCGTAATCAGTGTCAAATTTGGCGTAGATGTGACCCGTAATCCTTTCAGCTATCAACTTATGTGATTCGCGCGCTTCCAGAAGCGACCGGACTAATCCTCGGACTTCCGGCGACCAGTATCGCCTAACCTTGACCGTGGACGACATAATCTGCCATGTCTTGGGAACGCTCTTAATCCGCACGGGCATCTCAATCAAAAATACCTCCTTTCCAGAATCTCGGAAACATATCTCATGAGATTTGTATTCTTTCTTATAAGCCGCCAATAGGACGTGGAGTTCAGCCTCGATATCGCTCATGGTTTGTATCGAATTGTCGAATTCGACGTCCACACCCGGTTCGGGGATCAGTACGCCCTCGTCCTTGGCCTTGAGTCGATCGAAGGCCTCAGACCATTGGGAGAGGAGTTGCTCTAAGTTAGGGAAGGACTCCACCAATTGCAACAACAGCCCCTTGAGTTCCAGATTACGCGATCTGATCTGGACTAACAGCTCGTAGATACATTCAAAGCCCTCGATAACTCGGACGAAATCTTTAACTTTGATTTGTCCAGCGTGAATCCGTGATAGAAGACGTTCAAGATCAGGAAGTTTAGCGATCTTGCTCTCGATGGTCTCCTGAAGCTCATAATTGGAATTCAGAAGATCCACTGCATCCAATCGCGCATTGATCTTATCGGCGTGAACTAAAGGATGACAGACCCAGTTTCTTAATAATCGTTTGCCGAATGGCGTGATGCACCGGTTGAGCAATTTGAACACTGTACCTTGCTCGCTGCCATCGAAGGTATTGGCAAAGATCTCCAGATTCTGTAATGATTGCCCATCCAAGACCAGTGATGAGGCCCGTTTGATAGAATCATAGACTGAGAAATTGCCCAACGAGATTAGATTGCCGTCAATCTTGAGGTATTTCAAGTACCATAACATGGCACCAAACGCTGACATTGTAGCGGGCTGTGAGGCCATAGCATTCTTCAGCACCTCTGGGTAGTGTGTAATGTCGTCTAAATTAGTGGCCTTGAAGTATTCGCCTCTCGCACACTCTTCAGCAGCCGTATCGGCGTCCCAGAATTCGGTCCCGGAATTTAAGTAGTTCCATAACGTATTTGGACCTGTATTGTTTTTAATAATTCTCACGGCCTGTTTCGTAATCTTGCTCTTTTCCAACAAAAGTTCCCTTGGACGAATTTGGGCGATCAGGGTCTCGAACTTGGTGTATTCAGTATCATCGGTAAATTCCGAAATGTGAAACGCAGCTGTGGCGGTATCCACAAAACAAACGGCAAATCTAACGGGCTCGTTGTAAGATTCCACCATTTTGATCGCCATACAGTAAGTGGCAAGATCATCCGTGAGCATAGACTCGTCCGTTAGGGTGGCACTGGTCAACACACAGGCCAATTCTCGTCGAATAACCTTATCCTCTTTCTTTCCGCCGTTATTATTCTCACGCATTTCCTTGGCCAGCGCTGTCTCTTTCTGATCGACCCGCGCCACATTATGGCCCTTGGCAATGAAAGAGGCGGCCCAGAAATCAAACGACATCTCTGGAATACCCGCCAGACGCATATTGGCTCGACCACCCCCGGCCAACTTGAGATCGAACTGTGAATGCGCGATATCGGCATCCCGCTCGTAGAGCTCGTAGAATTTACCTTTTTTGAAAAATACTACTGTATTCCACATCTTGGATTTGACTTCCCAATACTGTTTCTCAAAGGCGGTGAATTTGGCCCAGGCCGATTTGGGGATAAATAACGTCCGCGGGTCGTATTCCGGGTCGGTCTCCAATTTACCGTCGGCGTCGCGCACTTGAACTAGCCACGAATAACGCTCTTCGTTTTCCTTCTCGAACGATTTCTTAATGGGCGATTTGGGACGCGTGGATGTACTGAATGATGACGATTTCGGGGTTGTGGGCGAGTGATAAGTAGAGTTGGAGTTGAAACGGTTCAATGATGATTCTTTCTGTGCCGATGGCTTCCCGGGGGAGGACTTAGGTTCATTCTTGACTTGTTCTTCCTCTTCATCACTGGGGGTGTCCAGCACCATTTTATCGTCAAAGATCTCATCCTCATCCTGTTCTAATTCTTGCTTCACAGGACAGTACTCGTCCTCAGAGTCGTCCACCATAGAGGATACTCTTTTGGATTCTGGGTAGTTAGTATTAATTGGGAATAGAGCAACTGCAAGTTGATGGTTATTATACATACTAAACCCCACGTTAGAATCATCTTCGCTTTCGTCGTCAGATTCGATATAGTTGATACGTTTACGGGCCTGTTTAGTTAGAATAAGCTAATATATGATAAAGAAAAAAGAAAGAAATATAAATTATTTTAATATACATACTCTTTGGCCGGAGCTTGATTCTTCGTTAGAAATCTTGCGCGATGGAATTATATCCTCGTCGTCGTCGGTAGCGGCACCCTGCGAGGGTGCGAAATTAGTAGTGCTGGTATCAAAATTGGGTTCTATATTAAGTTAGCAATCAATTCATAAACATACAATATATCACTTTTTCTAATCGACTCACGTATAGGTGAACTGGGTTGGTTTGAGAGGGTGGTATCAGCCGTCAAAGTCAACTTAGCAGCCAATGGCGACGACAGCATATCCGGAAGACGATGTGAGAAATCCGGCTTCTTAATGGGGCTAGATGATATTTCAGCCTTAATCTCACCATCCTCGTTAATTAGGGGTTTCTGTGCGGATCTAGTAAAGAAGTTCAGCAGCGACTTCTGTTTGAGTCCGGATGACTTCAGCGCTGATGACGCCGTGGCGTTGCTGTTAGTTGATTTGCCACGGGGTGTCTTAACCTCGCGCGTAGGCGTAGATATCACCTTGGATCGCACCGGGGAAGACATTTCAAGCGTTATTGTAGTTCAAATAACCGTAATGTTCGAGATACTTCGTTGTCGATGAGCGGAGGTTAGAGGTGGTGAGTGAGGTTCACGTAATTAGGGTGGATCACGTTTTTTTCATCGTTCGCGTTTGGCGTTTGCTACGTGATTATTCTCCTTCGCGTAATGTTCGTGTAGTTCATGCGCGTCTCGCGTTTTCCTGGGAGCTGACCTCAGTATAAATCCAATCAAAAAACTGAAATCACTATTCCCTATCACAAGAAGGGCTCATTATGATGCACATTATTAACTATACGTGGCTTTCTAAAAGCTATTTGTCTTTAAAAATTGGCCACTATGATGCATATTGGTAATGAAAAATATTTGATACTGTGGGCGGTCTCCAGCGTCTGTAGTGGGGCCGTTTAGGGCCATTCAGGGCCAAATTGGGCCTTAATTAGGAATCATGGGTGACTCCATAGGTGCCTTAATTCCCTTGAAGTTGAGTATTATGAACATTTATGATCTTGCTGATAGTGTGAATAAGGAAGGTTTATGTCTTGATCCATCTTGCCTCTACCGAGTTAATTATGTCCGTGGTCGATCAATTAATTCTGGATCCATAGACAACTGGTTGCCATTCTCTCTGGAAACTCATGGGTCTACCTTAGCTAATAAAGATTTCATTGCTTTTTACCTCATAATTTGGGTAAAGGGCAAGTTTGATCAATATTCTAAACTATTCAAATATCTAATATACACAAAGGTTCTAAGCATATATGCATCTCATTTAGCAAATACCAAGGCCCAAATTCAATGGACTATTTACGAGTACTCATAAAACACCAATGATATGATATATTCCATTATAGCGTGAAATACTATAAAATGAAATGGTTTCAATGCTTCATTTTTCTATGACGACATTCAGGGGGTATCCCTCTGCAGATTTTGAGGCCGCAATAGCTTAAGTTCTTGGGACGTTTCATTTTACACTGCGTTCCTCGGCCCTCGGCAAATAATCCTCTGTCTGAATCCTCTAAGACACGGTTTATTTCTCTTTTAAATACCTTAACTATGAATTACGTATTTCATCTACTCATCTAAATGACTTCTCAACAGAATATATCGGATATCTTTGTGAATTGATAGTCGGTACTCCCAGGTATCCAGGATCTTCTACTACCGGTTGTCCATCGGGCAGCACCTTGAATCATATGAGAACTTGACTGAAGCCGTTGGTGGTGAGTGTATAACCACTGGAGATGTATAATTTTCTGTATCGTACGTCTATGTGACTTTTTTATATCTATTTGGCTTTTGGACTATATGTTGACACCTTAATTTACTTCTGTCTCTCCCTCGAGCCTGAATACTGGGGTGTGAATCAAGCCAATGGCTCCGGCTAACTCTAATGAAACCACGCGTTAGTTTGATTATAATAGGTCCTTAATTGATAGTCTTGTGGATTGATAAACTTATGAACATTCAATTGAATAGATTTGTTTTGCTTTTGTTTTTGTTTTTGTTTGTGTCTGATATTGTTTTTTAAAATAGAATTTTTATTAAGAAGTAAAACGTATTTAAACTAATTAATAGGAAAACTAAAAGAATGAATAGGATTCCTGAATGAAAATCCTAAATGTAGAAGGAAAAAAAAGAAAATTATACTATCATCCTCATGATATTAGTTTGAATCACATGCTTTTACTTTTATATTTTACCACTTTTGCTTCTTTTATTATTAATCTTTTCCACTCTTGAAGCATCAGTTTTTTTGGTGGGGTTTCGCCAAATTTTCTTCTGCCTCGACTTTTCCATAAGAAATGTACGAAGAATAATTGTTGTTGGTAATATTTTATGCTTTTAATAGGTGGCAGTATGAGTTGATTGATGGATTGATGAGGAGGTATTGGTAAGAGCGAGCACATGAATATAGCGATTTCACAATGTATTAGAATATGTTCGAGATTTCCTTGATGTTGTTCCATGCATTTAACACATGTTGGTAT
This sequence comes from Nadsonia starkeyi-henricii, assembly GCA_030560865.1. Lineage (NCBI taxonomy): Eukaryota > Fungi > Ascomycota > Dipodascomycetes > Dipodascales > Nadsonia > Nadsonia starkeyi-henricii. The sequence continues at coordinate 97,054 of JAKTWC010000047.1, read as the reverse complement.
GGAAACCCAAATCTTATCTGGTTGATGCTTGGGACGGGGTGCATTTCCCAAATGCCATAAGTTACCCAGGGCTAAAAAATGGAAAACCTCTGTTAATTGATAGTCTTTTTGAATAACTGCCTCTGATGGATATACCTTAACCCATGTTTCTGGAATATGATAAGAGTGTTTTTCCATTCTTTGTTGATACAAATTTGAAAACTGGCTAAGTTTGATAGGAATTATAGCTGGGAATTTCCGTTGTCGATTATTCGTGGTAGCTCTATTTTATCAAGCCTGTTCCAACGGTCCTTTTGCCTACTAATCGTTTTCTGCCGCTTACTATGGTTTGATTATCTTTATAAATGACATATATTATTCACCAGTAAATCGTTGAACGAATATATCTGTCTTCACTCACTCAATCAATTATTAATTTAGATTCTTCGGCGCGCTTTTTCAAGCTTTATCAGCAGCGCCGCTCCATCGCGTTCGGCGTGGATCAGCAGCATATAAGCCATTTATGTACACTGAACCCAACTTTCTGTAACGATTAATCCTTAAAATCACTTTAAAAGATCTATATGAGATGGTACCAAATAGCTGAAAATTTTATGTATATCTATATAATTAGCAGATAATAAAAATTAAAAAGTAGTAAATTCAGAATAATATTAAGACAGAGAAAAGAGGTAGCAGTAAATCAGAGTCGTGGAAGGATCACCCATCCACTCTCCATTTCTTTCCATTCCTTCTGGGACAAATGACCAGTCAACCGGCACTTATTTTATTTTTTTTAATATAAATATCGCCCCCCTCCTCCTTCACTCTTGTCTTCTTTCCTACTCCTTGTTCTCCCCCTTATATAATTACTCTCACATTACTCCCTTAATACTTAACCGCTACCCACTATAAACCCTATTACACCTATTAATACCTAAAGATGTTTTTAATAAACCTTTTTAGAAGATCGATCAAAGCTCCCACTGAATCAAGTTGCTCAACTCCATCCCACTCCCCCCTTGCACGCGATGCTACTCCATCCTTTGCCCTTTTTGGTACGAATTCTATGTATCAGGCCCGTGAAAAGAAAAGGGAACTGTATATTGGAGAGTCAATAGACGAAAAGCAATGCGAGCTTTTCAAAAAAATGGAAAAGCTGATGCGCGAAGGTAATATGCCGGTAACAAACGATTTAGAGGAAACAATGAGAGATGAGTGGCATGATGTGGTGAAAGAGGGAGACTGTTTCGGAATGTATGAAACGGTTCGACGAGAAGACCTTGATAATGGGGATGGAGTGTGCTATGACGCTTATTTTTATATATATAACTACCAAGGTGCGGTGTCTAAGGGGCGTTTACTTATTAAAGGACAAGATTTAAGTGCGATTATGGCAATAGGGGAAGGGATTCTGTCTGAATGCACTCATTTCTATGGAAGTATTGGAAGTTCGATGGTATGAGAGTTTCCGGGGATGATGAAGTGACTGGAAACTAATAGGTTCAGTAAGTTGGTTAGTTCTTTTTTTACTATTAGTGCACGCTTTACAGATCTCATGTTTTATTTTTATATTTGCTCATGTTTTACAGTTCTCAGGTATTATTTTTATATTAGTTCATGTTTATTGCTCTTTTTTTAATGCATTTATTTATTATCTCATCCATTTCATATACATGATCTACATACTCCATTTATAGTTTTATAACATATCCTTACTCAAATCCCAATAGTTTGAAGGTCAATCGAAACCTTCCTCAACATACGTAGTTCCGGCTGTGAATCCTGAAGGCTTCACATTTTGGGTGAGTTTCACATCTATCACTTCTCCAAAGGGTTTGAAAATATATTGCTCACTCACAAATGCAAGGGATTTATCAGGCTTAAGACAAGAATTGTAGTATAAAAGAAATAACAAAGTATTCGCCATATGTTTGCGCGAATAATTGAAAGTAGAACTTATTGCCTTGGAAGGAGGTTAATCACATGCAACACATCATACATGTAACAGCTATGGTTGATTTCAACATAACCACTAACACAGCTGAAAAGGGATTGAAATTTAAGACTTTTTCTTTATATTGTTTATGATTACAATCGTCTTACTGGGATAATAATCGTCTTACTGGGATAATAATCGAATATTATATATATATATATATATATATATATTATAGACTTTAGTTTTAAGTTGGTCAATTTTCGGGTTAAAGCTGCGGTATGTCAAACGATAGGGCTTGGTAGTGCGTGCGGCTACGCCGATAAACAAACTAATGTGTAGCGTTGAGAATCATATCTCTCCCTTTTCTATCTTATTTGTTTATTCTCATAACTTACCCACAATTTTAGTAATACGTCACTTAACGTCTTACTGTTTACCATATATCTACTCGCCTGGATATATTTTTACCTACTTACAAAGTAGTATTTTTTTAGCAGTTATTATTGGGTTTGTTAAGACAAATCTTAATCCAAATTCTGCTAAACATTTTACGGCAACTGAGCGCTAATATCGTTTTTATTCGACTGTCCTTATTGACACCAAATCAAAACTACTTTCAGCTTTTCAATCTCAAACCTAGCGTTTTTTTCCATTTCGAAAATGTCGTCTCAGCTCAATTCAGCCCAGCTTCCTCAAAATAATGGTCGCTCGGCGCTTAACTCCCAGAATCACGGTTCTCAAGAACCTGAGGAATCAACTCCGAGCTCAACTACCAGATTAAAGGGATTTTATGCATCAACTATAGCATCAAGAAATCGTGCTGCTGTTAAAATTTCGTCTACCCCCGTCAGTGGTCCCAGACCCGCTGTCAATCTTGCTCCGATTACAAAGGCCAGACTTTCTGCTTCTCCGGTTGGACCGAACAAGGTTATCTCGCAACTTGAGAAAATCATGTTGAATTTTTTAATTTCGGATGAAGAAGCTGCTAGTGATCAGAATATTTGGCTTTGTAGGGCTTTGATGGGAAGGTTTGATGCTTTAGAACTCGCTCGGCTTACTGTGTGTCATGATTGTGAAAAAGTTGAACGCTTAAGCTTGAAGAAATTTGGTATATCTTACAAAAAGCAACTGCTGAGAAACTCGCACCTGTTTTCTGAGTTTATTAAACGCTATAAGGTACTTCTTAAGGAATACTTAACTGAAAAACTAACACACTGCGACTACCAGAGGCTCAACAGAACTAATGCGTTGGCTTACATTGCTAATTCCAGTGATTCGGTTTTGGTTTATAGTTCCTATTTGGTTTTTCGAAAGTTTCAATTATTTGAGATACCTATCCAAGATAAAGATCGCCTAACAAACTTATGTTGTGACGCCATCAATGTTGCAAAAATTTCTGTTGACAAATATCTGAAAATTCGAGACGATATCAAAAGTAGTCTTCCTTTTATTGCCGATGAGACACACATTTCTGTTGGAATTAGCTCCGATAATACATCTGAATCTTCTGATGAAAATGATGCAAGTTTGAATACAATGCAAAGACCAATATGCGAGAATTGTAATAGAAGTTCAAATGGTAAGTGTATTGATTGTTTTCTTGTTATTAAATATATTATTCACTTATTCCTTACTAACCAACTAATAGGTTCTTCTAAATTGCCTAATTTAAGCGAAGAATCCAATTACGAGAAGGCAGATAATCTTCACGTCGAGAGTTGTGTTACATCCACTATTCCAGCCAGATATGAGGACGAGTTTGAAAGAATTATTGATTACCTTCGTTATTATCATCACGCATACGTGGATGTCGATAAGGTATTCAAAGAGTACATTGAGAAAGCTGGCGATCTTTCTGAGGATAATTATCCTGAAGGGCTGGCATTATCATCCTTTGATTCTTACATAAAACGCTACCACAAAGTACATGAATGTATTGCTTTCCCGGATCCTTCAGTTACCGAGCTGGACTTTGATGATATTTTTCCCATGATTTACTACTTTCTGGAATCATCCATGTGTTCCGTTACCTTTTATGCTGAACGCGTCAATGATATACATTCACATTTGAGTGTTGAAGATCAGAAACGTTATAGATCCGTGAGGATGAAAGTCTTACAGGTAATTAACACTTCCATTGAATCATTAATTTATTTGTCCCATCAATTTGATTTTTGGTATCACGGAATTCCCGTCAAGATTGTTAATCACCAAGCCCGTTTGGGGTCATGTATTGATATGAAAGGGTCCATTGGATATCTTAATGGTATTAGGAAAGATTTAACCCATGAAGCCCATGATACGATGATTGCGAAATTTGAAGAACTTGCATTCGCTCGGTTGAAATGTTACGTTTTACGTAAGCGTCTTGGCCAATTCATTAAAGAGGAATCTGGTCAAACCCTTGAAGATCTGTCAGATTAAATATTTGAAGCGTTAGAAAATCATCAGAATAGGTTCCTAAAATTGCTTTCTGATCAAACATCACATAGTAATAGGGACATTTTCGCTGCTCAGCATATTTATTTTAGCACCGGTCTCGATGTCCTTAAAGCCAGTGCCGATTTTGCTCAAAATCACCTTTCTTACATTGAAAATGTGCAAGAAGGATCAAGAAGACAAAACCATTATGAAGACGCTCATGAGGAGGAACTCTTGAGTCTTTCCATTGAGGCCAAAGATGCCAGTGAGTCCGCCCTGAAAATTGTGAAGGATATTAATGATTACTATGCTACCATAACTAAATAGAGCACTGACGCTCCCCTTCGATCTGAATTAAAATCTAAATTATCCAACGGTGGGACTCGAGTTAAGAAATCCGTAAAGGACAAGAACAGAGGATGAAAGATAGCTTATAGTTGAAAAAGATTTTTCCCCTATGTGGACATATTAATGATTTATTGCTTTTTTTTCTTTTTCTTTTGTTTATTGAAAAATTGCTCCCATATGTGGACATATTGATGATTTATTGCTTTTATTTCTTTTTATTTTGTTTATTGAAAAATTGCTCCTACATGTGGGCACATTGCCGATTTGTTTATATATTTCCAGTTTAAAAGAGTTTTTTAAAATTTTATTAAAATTGTAATTGTTGAAACTCTAAACTTCTTCTATTATCTATCCCATTCTTGGGATTTTTCTTTTACGGATCATCTTATTCTCTTATAAAAAGATATACATATTCAAGCTTGGCTCAAAATTATGGCAAAACTCGTCTTTTCTGGCAGTAATAGACACATGCATGTAGAGGAGCTTCGTTTTTGTAGCACACTTAGTAAGTTTAGGGTAACAATGTATAGAAATGATTTGGAATATTAGCCAGATATCACAGAAGATAGTAACAAATGGTAACAATAATATCTTTGATTGGAGAGGCAAGCTATATACAGTAAGGAGAGCAACTCGAAGAGTTGCTGGAATAAAAGAAGAAAAAATTAACGAAAATAGTGGTGGGTAACTAAACCCTATAAAACCAGAAGAACTATTCTAACCCACTGAAAAAAGACGACAATATCCACGGCGATACGGTACCCCTCTTAGCCTTCATTCGGGGATTTCTCAGGGAGGTTTCGCCAATTGGCGCATAAGGTGCAATATTTCCGTTGCGAGTGGCAAAGCCTCGGCCCCAGTACTGGTCTCCCACCATTCTTCCTTCACTACGTCTTCGACACCGCAGGTTTCCACAGCAACCACCGGATCTGTTATTGGCTGAACTCTATAGATGTTGTGATTATGATTACATTGTTGTTGTCAATTGCTCCACTATTGAATTAATTGGAGGTATCCACCTAGGCAGGCATTTTCAATTTCTCTTTTTTATACACTATTTAGTGGACCAAGACTCCTTTCAGTGAGCATCAGTCACCCCACCGCCATACAAAGCCGGGCGCCGGCGCCGAACGCACCACGGAGCAATCTAGACCGCGTCCCCTACACAGGCCTCATCCACAGGCTCTGAGCCCCCGCTCCCCCGATCTGAATTTCCGTCTATTCCACTTTTAGCGGGGCCATTTTTGAGTGTCTTTTGAACCCCTCTGGAACCCTTCTCTTTCTCTGGTTTTTCTTCATCACTTTCAGCCCTTTACTTTCGTTTGCTGCTTTTGTTTTCGCTTTCTGTTTTATTGTGCTTTTTATTTTCCTGTTTTTTTCCTTTCCTTTTCACCTGAAATGACCGTCGCCAATAGTTTAATTTCGCTCGCGAAGCCGGCTCGTATGCTCCTCATTGGCGCTCCGGGCGCCGGTAAAGGTACGCAAACTGAACGCATTCTTCGCAGGTTTGCCGGAATTGGCGCTTTGTCTTCTGGTGATATCTTACGTCGTAACATTGCGCAAAAGACTAGTATTGGTATGTGTTTTTTTTGTTTTTTGTTTCAATTTGTTATATCTCTCTATTTTTAATGGGGTACTAACATTCCCTCTTAGGCATTCAAGCGGAATCTATCATCAAAAGCGGCAAACTCCTAGATGATAAAATTATGGCCAATCTGGTTAAATCGGAATTAGAGTCTAGCTCGTGGTTAAATCAACAAAATAGTTGGATCTTAGATGGGTTCCCCCGTACTAAAGTTCAAGCCTCTTTGCTCCACGATACTCTCGGTCCTTTGAACGCTGATCTCAATTTAGTAGTTCACCTTAATGTGCCCGAGGAAGTCATTTTAGACCGAATTGAAAATCGTTATGTAGTAAGTATTAATGTTTTCAGGTGATAATTTGTCATTGTTTTCACGTATTAACCGAATAACAAGCATATTCCCTCCGGCCGTGTGTATAACCTTACCTTCAACCCGCCCAAGGTCCCTGGCAAGGATAATATTACTGGAGAACCTCTCAGCAAGCGTCCTGATGATCGTCCTGTAAGTAAAAATGAAAAAAACACATGAAGTAGTTACCATTAACTGTGTTCAAAGACTAACGATAAATAGGAAATCTTCAAGAAGCGCCTGGATGCTTTCCGTGAAGTAACTGGACCCTTGCTCGAATTTTACGATTCCCAAGGCATTCTCAAGGTGATCTCTGGACCTACCTCCGATATCATCTACCCTCAATTAGAGAAACTGGTCTCTGATTCATTCTGTCATCATTAAAAAAGAAACCAAATATCATGACCACCCCCAAGATCTGCCTCTTTTTGGGACAGATCTAGAGACTCAGTCTCATGTTATGCCCCGTATTTATTTATTTATTTGTTTATTTATTCGCTATTGTTGTTTGTTGTTTGTTTATTCATTGTTTGTTGTTATTTATTAGCCAAAAGTTCGTATTTGTATTCTACGTTTTAGTTTATTATTTGAAGATATTATTTATGCAGCCAACTCCCAAAGAACTTAACCTTCTCCCATGGCAAGAAATTTCGTAATCCGCTGATAAGACTGGTCTGATCCCAGTAAATAAGCGGCCAACCATATTATCCTGAGGCTTTGAACGGTTATTATTAATATTTTATATCTTAAAGTTATCCCCTGGGAGAATCTTGGTTGTCTGATTCACTATTATGAAGTTCTTTATTGACGATTTGCCAGTACTATGGCCCTACCCCAAGATCTACCCGGAACAATACCAATACATGTGCGATATTAAGAAATCGCTAGATGTGGGTGGTAATTGTATATTAGAAATGCCCTCAGGGACTGGAAAGACAATTTCGCTTCTGTCGCTAACTATCGCCTATCAACAATTTTACCCTGAGAAGCGGAAAATCATCTACTGTTCGCGTACGATGTCTGAAATCGAGAAAGCACTAGCAGAATTGAAAAACCTAATGAAGTTCAGAGCCACTGAGCTTGGATTTGTGGAAGATTTCCGTGGATTGGGCTTAACTAGTCGTAAGAATCTCTGTTTGCATCCGCGCGTCCGTCATGAGAAAAATGGTAATGTGGTGGATGAAAAGTGTCGATCAATGACCTCAGGAGTGGCGCGACGTAAATTAGAAGCCGGTGATGATTCAGTCTCTTTGTGTGAGTTTCATGAAAATCTTAACGATCTTGAGCCTCATGATCTGATCCCTCAGGGCGTGTTTACCTTTGATGATGTCCTCAAATACGGCGCAGAGCATAAACAATGTCCGTATTTCACCGTGCGTCGAATGATGGCGTTCTGTAATATCATCATCTATTCTTATCATTATCTACTGGATCCCAAGATCGCCGATCGGGTTTCAAAAGAACTATCCAAGGATTCCATTGTTATCTTCGATGAAGCCCATAATATCGATAACGTCTGTATCGAGGCGCTGAGTGTGGATATCACTGAGGATTCTTTGCGTAAGGCCAGCAAGGGTGCTAATTCCCTCGCCCGTAAGATTGATGATGTTAGAGCCACGGATGCCGATAAACTTCAAGATGAATATCTGAAATTAGTGGAGGGTTTGAGGGAGGCCGAGGTGGCCCGGGACCAAGAACAGTTCATGTCCAACCCAGTGTTACCAGACGATTTGCTATCCGAAGCAGTTCCCGGTAATATTCGTCGAGCCGAACATTTTATTGCATTCTTGAAACGGTTCATCGAATACCTCAAGACTCGAATGCGCGTACTGAATGTGATCTCCGAGACTCCAACGTCGTTTTTAAAGCACTTAAAGGAATTGACCTTTATTGAAAGGAAACCACTGAGGTTCTGTTCCGAGCGATTGAGTTATTTAGTCAATACACTAGAACTAACGGAAATTGAAGATTTTTCGGCGCTCAAGGAGATCGCTGCATTTGCTACATTGGTATCCACTTATGAGACTGGGTTTGTCCTCATTCTCGAACCTTTTGAGACTGAACGATCTACAGTGCCTAATCCAGTCTTACATTTCACTTGCCTGGATGCCTCAATTGCCATCAAACCAGTATTTGACCGCTTCAAATCCGTTATTATCACTAGTGGTACAATATCCCCACTGGATATGTACCCCAAGATGTTAAATTTCGACACTGTCATCCAGGAGTCTTACACCATGTCACTGGATCGTAAGACCTTTTTGCCCATGATTGTCACCAAGGGTTCGGATCAAGTGGCCATTTCGTCGCGGTTCGAGATCCGTAACGATCCCAGTGTGGTTAGAAACTACGGTAATCTCCTGATTGAGTTCTCCAAAATCACCCCAGATGGTCTTGTGGTCTTCTTCCCGTCCTATCTTTATATGGAAAGCATCATTTCTACTTGGCAATCCATGGGTATTCTTGATGAGGTCTGGAAGTATAAGTTGATTTTGGTTGAAACTCCGGATAGTCAAGAGACCGCATTAGCGCTAGAGACTTACCGTACGGCCTGTTCTAATGGCCGAGGTGCGGTGATGTTATGTGTAGCTCGTGGTAAGGTTTCGGAAGGTATTGATTTCGATCATCAGTACGGTCGATGTGTGCTCATGATCGGGGTGCCGTTCCAATATACCGAATCGCGGATCCTTAAGGCCCGGTTAGAATTCATGCGTGAAAACTATAATATCCGTGAAAATGATTTCCTGTCGTTCGATGCTATGCGTCATGCCGCACAGTGTCTTGGTCGTGTATTAAGAGGTAAAGATGATTACGGGATTATGGTGTTGGCCGATCGTCGTTTCGTTAAAAAGCGTAACCAGTTGCCCAAATGGATTAATCAGGCCATCTTGGATGCCGATACTAACTTATCTACGGATATGGCCATGGCGGCCGCTAAGAAGTTCTTGCGTAATTTAGCCCAGCCGGCGAATCCCGCCGATCAGGAGGGTGTGTCCGTGTGGAGCTTGGAGGACGTGCTTAAGTTTCAAGAACAGACCAAGGGTGCTGGTTACACAGGTCATCCTACAGATGTCCATCCTACAGATGCCAGACCCGAGGTCAAGGAAACTAAAGGGCGAGATGAGATGGATTATTTGATAGAAATGGAACAACAGCAGCACGAAGAGCATTTAATGGAGCTGGATAATTGAGCGCAGCGGAAGGTGAGGAAGGTTGTCTTTTGAGGTTATCAAGTTGGGGATTTTGACAATGAAATGAATAATAGAAATTAAAATTAATTAATGTAATTATATAATAACGTAATTAATAAAAGAAGAAATGAAAGGTAATCATCCAACAAGTATAGTAAATATAACAAGTTCAATGGAGATATCAAGAGAGTAGGTGATAATTGAAGTAAAGGCTCATAACCTGACCTCTTTTTTTAACTATGCAACCTTACTATATTTAGCCCTCAACTTGGCCCCATCGTTATATCACAAAGAGAATAAGAGATTTCCCAGGCTATGTATACCTGGGTGATGAATAGCGAAAAATATACCAGATCCTAGTCCAGATATAGCGGGACTCACGCAATACCGCAGTGAAAAGTTACACCGAGAATAAATTGGGCAATAAAGATGAAGGTAGCTCTGAGCATGGTGCCAATAAGACGATCCTTGGGTGTGGGTTCTAGATGAGCACAGATCTTTATGGAGTGTTATTTTTCAATGAGTGGTGTTATTAATAGGGCTAAGGTGGCGCCAATGAGAAAAGGAATGAGCATCAGATGGATCATTCAAAAATCCTATTAAGGTGCACACACATAGGAGATGCGAATCTGGAGCTGGTTGGTGTGGTTCTCAGGGTATGGACGATACAAGCACGGGCCCTGTGGTGGTCTTTCCTGTGCGAATTCTTTCGGGAGTATAATTCCTAGCTAGCAGAGGAGTGTTAGTGTCTATTATTTGAGCAAATATGAAAACACCTAATGGCAAAAAGCGAAGTGGCCTCTCAGAGGGTAATCATTGCCAGGATAGGTGGGGGATCTCATATAATAGTATTAATATGTCTTCTATGTGTTGTGTCCGATTTATTGGTGCTATTGGAGGCCGCGAAATCACAAATCTTCTGCACTTGATGGTTTTTCCATATTTTAGGAAATGGTTTAGATGTTATATACTAGAATGGCTTTAGAGAATAAGTAGATACATAAATATATCTGTATCCAATGATCTCATCTCACTACAGATAAAGGCAGCGGCTGAAATCTGAAAATGTCGCTTTCACTGCTGCGACGGTGATCTTGCCGCTTGGCCGGCTACCCGTATATTGGTACCGATTGAGAGAAGTGAGCGAGTTTCAACTATCGTAATTGTGATTAATTTGAATAATTTCAGTTTATGGGATAATTTTAATTGGTTATGAAAAATTAAAATCATAAAAAGCCCCCAAAAACAGCAGACCCCAACGATGTGAGTGAAAAATCTACAGGGTGTGGACGCTCGCAGAACGGCTAGCGGAGCTTTGAATTATTTTTCATTTTCTGGAAGTAAATAGTGATTTCTACCTTTTTTTAAATGATTAATTTGATTAGTCGTAGATTAAGGGGTAGTTGGCAGTAAAGACAGCAGGAGTGAATTGGATCTTATACTACAATTTTTATAGTTAAAACCCCAGTATTAATTAGATATAATTTAATACTAAGGTATTATTCATTACTCTATAATTCGTACAATTTCTATTGAGCCTTGAAAATATATATAAGGCCGTTTACTTCTATATTATTATACTAAATAAGGTAGATGTTATTACCTTCACTGTTCAGCTAAATACAAGACTTCATTAAATACGAGAATGGAACACGAGGTCACCAAGCAAGCCTTCTGGGAGACTCATTATAGACTCACGCTTCTTCTCATAGAATACTTCCTGGAGATCGTCATCCGAGATGTAGTCTGTCATCTGTTGCAACTGTACTGTTATCTTGGTCTCGAGATGCTGGCCCCGTGTGGTGTGGGTGGCTGGCAGGAGATCGAAACTAAGTGAAATAAGATAAACCCCATAGAAGAAAGCCAGAATCCATTCCAGAACAGCTGAAGCGTTCTTATCCGTTTTACTGTTTGCCGTAATGTCGAGGACCCCAAATCCAATAGCTAAGGCTATAGCCACCAGAACCCAGAGTAATTTGATTGTATAGGATACCATAAAACGCCATTTGTACTGACGATATTTAGCACGTTGTTGTTCCGACGACGATTCACGACGCTTGTAGTAGTTGCGATCCAGCATGATGATTTCGGCACTCATAAATAACGCTGATAGTGCCATACCAATGAGAAACATAAGTAACATCTTCGCATGCACCCTACTATGATCCACCGTATTGAAAATAGCTACCATAATGAGTCCCAGTTGTCCTATTACCCCAGAGAGGATAGACAGGGAAATCATGGCCCGTTCAACAAGTTTCCAGTTGGGCAATAGTCGACCCGAATGCCGCAAATACCGTTCACTACAGAGGGTGAGCCAGTAAAACACTGCTTGGATAGAGGCGCATGCTATAAACAAGGCCTGATAATCTGGCAGGGCTCCTATGTGACTGATATATGGGATGGTTTGATCAGGGTCCATAAACGAATATATGGGTCGGCCTTGTATAGCCCATCCGGCTAGCATGGCTATTAACATTCCCCACCATACAAACACCGCGGTCAGGGGTAGCATCCAGTGCAGTTTATCGAGTCGTTCCAGTCGGGCCAGTCGTTTCAGGCGTTCCATCTTTTATTGCGGTTGGTGAAGATTATTATGTTGACTAATCTATGGTGATTATTATATTATTATAATAATAATAATAACAACGTATGTTTTTTATAGATAATATATTATATATATTACAGTGTATGGCCACAAGGGAAATTTAACTTCAGATTAGAGATCTTGATTTTTCAGTAGATCGAATGCGGTCCCAACGGAGTTAATCTCACATAGTTAATCTCACATAGTTAATCTCACATAGTTAAGCCCACATAGTTAATCCCACATAGTTAAGCTTACATAGTTAAGCTTACATAGTTAAGCTCACATAGTTCAATATAGAAGGATATTAAATAAATGATCTTGTTTATTTAATATACTCGGTTCTGGGTTTATTAAGAGTGAGTCTGTCATGGAAGCTCACTACTGAGTATTGGGGTTTATTATGTATAGTAAATACTGTTACGGATAGTGCTATAAGGACAATTTGAGATAATTCCAGATAATCTTCCTGATATTTCTGATATTCCTGATATTCCTGATGTTACCAACTTTTTCTACGCCTCAGTTCCCACCGTCCTCCTAACCTTCCTAACTAATAACACAGAGCCAGCCTAGAGTAATAAAAAACAACCCTACTGGAAACATGGCCAAGAAGCTTCTAGATGGCCAGACGCCTGAATGGATTAGAGCATTCCGTACGGCAAATATCGACCACGGCACCACAATAAAATTAAGCACCAACTTAACTACCAATAGACGGTGTCGTAACACCAGACTCACCAATGCCGATACCACCAACGGGAACAACCCATAGCCAATGACACACAAGGCTCTAAAGAAGGAAATCTGGCCCCCGAGTAATTTAATATTGGTTGTCAAGACGAGCAATCCAAGCCAAATCAGCACAAACACCCCGCTAAACACCCGGTTCGTGTTGGCATTATTCTTGTCCTTCAATTGCGGCGCACTCAGACTTAACAACAGGGAAATCAGTAAACAGAACACCAACGGGCCCCATAAATCCCAGTCTTTTAATCTGTTGGCACTATCCTGATTGTTAAATCCTGCTACTAAACCTTCCTCAATGGTACGGAAATCAAACGTCTGACCTCGTTGAAAGGGCCAAATGATCTCACGCACTCGCTGGCCTATACCTCTCACGTCTCGCATCAATGTCACCAATACAGGCTCATCCAATGTATCGCCGCCTTGATAGAGTCGTGTCTCTACCCTCTCGCCGCCAATAGTCTCAGTAGTGGGTGTGGCAGTAGTGGCAGTGGGGGTAGTTGGTGTTTGGTTGCTGCCGTAATTGTCAGCCAGGAAATCATGATCAGTTAAATCATCATGAGCTCCATCATCATCAATAAGGAAATCTTCTATATCGTCATCGCGTGACTCGTTAAATTGCCCGAGGTTCTGGTATTGGCTCATTTTGGTCGGTCGTCCTAGTCTATGAAGTTGAGGAAGGTACCTGAGATAAGCTTCGGCTGACTCGGACAGAGGTTGGCCATTGTGTTACCCGGGGGTGAGGATGAAAAGGATCCTACAACTTGGCTTTAGTATGACTGTCCTTAGTATGGAAATTAGATTTGGATTTGTACTTATCCTAATATATATATATATATTTATATTTACATAGATACTCTCAAGTACCACTCAAAAGATGACCAAACACAAAGTTCCTCAAAACAAAAAAAGATTACTTTTCAAAGACATGGAAAAGGCACCAGAAAGGTACCTAAAAGACATTCAAAAGATAAATCACAAAATACAACAGACGAATAACAAAAGACAGCCGTCAAAAAGCTCTCTGAAAGACATCTAAAATACATCTAAAGTGCACCTCAAAAGATCCTTGCAAGACATCCGAAAGACAAAAGACGAAAAAGAGTCTTCTAAAAGATGAAGTATAACATCCCAAGATAACTTTCTCGTCCTTTTTACCTTCCTAGAGATCAAAAAAGGCCTTCGGTCTCTGCAATTGCCCAATAGTAATACTACTCCCTCGTTTCCTTCCGCCCACGCCCTCACCGTCCACTTCTACACCAACTTGTTTGAGTAATCGCGCTTTGAACAAGTTCTGTCTCAAATCTTCAACTTCAGTATTGTGATCATCATCAACACTATCATTATCTTCGTAGTCATCGGCAGGCATCGTCCGGGGTCGCACAATGGCCTTCTCGCGATAGTCGTCCTTGCTGTTACCAAGTCGATATTCCAGCATGTCCTTGATCAAGCCTTCGTGAATATTATTATTTTTGCTGTTGTTATGGAGAAGATAGCACGCGCTGTCACCGGTGACGGACTTGGACCGCACTTTGTTATTCATACCCATTAAGGCCCGACTCGAATCAGCGCGTGAACGCGGTCCCAATATCAAAGTAAGCTCACCATTATCATCATCGTCGGAGTCGTCATGTGAGTGATATCGTGGGAATTCCACGATATCATTGTCAGTATCCTTCGAGTGACCCGTGGGTGGCGGACACGTGGGTGGCGGATACGTGGGTGGCGGATACGTGGGTCGTGGCAACAGGATATTATTCGGGTCATCATGAATGACATCCGCGATGAACGAAGAGTTATGTCCGAACGGAAACCCCTGGAGAGCGTATGGGTCGATGTTGTTCTTATGATTAATTTTTGGCGGATGCGTAAATTGCGGGGATTGGATATCCTCCGTCACCCCCACCTGAGTCTGGGCCACAGTCTTGCCTTTTGCTGGTGAACTACTATTCCTACTCACCTTGCCGCTATTATTTGAAAATGTACGTTGGATAATATTGTTCAATGATTCCAGCGCACCGCTCGCTGGCGTCGTCGGAGTGGTAATAGTGATTGGAGACTTAATACTATTCAGTAATGGCGACGACACCTGGGGCATGAAATCAGCCTCAGAATAATATGAACGCGCGGTCCGCGTGGAATCTCGACTCTTGTTGCTCGTATTTCGTGAAAGGTTACTATTAACTTGTCTAAGAGCGTCATCGTCATATTCTTCGTTATCTTCATCTTCGTGTGGATTTGTATCAACGTCGCTGATATGGCATGATGTCGATAATAACGTCGGCGTTAATGGTTTATACGGGTTTTTGGCATCGCGCATAGTTGGCGATCCCACTGAGGACCCCGCCGCGCCCGGCTGATTAAATTCGCAAAAGCTCTCGAGACTACTGTGACTACTTGGATTAGGCGTCGTGTTCAAATCGGGAGTACTAACTCCGCCGACCGTAGTGTTTTTTATATGACTCCGGGGCCGTCGGCCTAGACCCGCAAACTGTAATGCTGTATTACCAAGTTTAGATAATTGCTTCCGGATCCTATGCGTTATTGTAATATTAGTCACGGCCTGGTTGGTTTCCTCGGTCGAGACAACAATGGGGGTGCGAATGAACGAATTGTTAAATTGCTGGAATGCATCGAATTGGGCCTGAGTCATGTTCTTGGTCACCCATGGATGGTGCTTGATGGATAGCATCCCGATTCGCTTGGCGGGGTCCTTTTCGAGTAGTTTGTTGATCAGGCCCTTCGCCAGTGCATAGTCTTCAATATCAGGCGGTGCAAATAGCGGTCGTGGGGGTTTAGCTTGGTCTTCTTCTCCTTCTTCTTCTTCCACCTCCTCTTCCTCGAATAGAAATCGTCGACGATGACTATTCTTGTCCTCTCCAGCCGGGGTCTTCTTTTTGTAATACTCTTCGTCATCCGGGAAGTATACCGGTTGGTCAGAAATCACCTGAAAGAGCGCATACTCACTCTCAGCCGTAAATGGCACGCGGCCAAAAAGGAAACAGTAAAGTGTGACACCCAGAGCCCAAATGTCAATTTTATTGGTAATAGCGGGTCTTGGGGTAGTCTCGTTCAAGATACACAATTCGGGTGCAAAAAATGCTGGCGTTCCAGCTGTTTTGGCTAACTCAACCTCATCATCTTGGTTGTTGTTGATGATGGATGACGCGTAAGACACACCAAAGTCACTGATTTTTACTACACCATCCTCCGACAATAATAGGTTCGCAGGCTTGATATCACGGTGGATGATTCCTTGGAAATGAAGGAATTCGACTCCGAGTAAAAGATCGCGAAAGGTAGCACGAGCCTGTTCGGAGCTCATTGCCGGCTCGTATGAGTCCGCAGCCTTCCATATTAATTCCCCACGCTGGCAGTATTCCAGCACGAGGTAGATTTTGCGTGAGTTCGTGTCGTCCATTACCTCAATCAGGCGCACGATATGCGGATGGATGCATTTCTTCAATATGGCGATCTCACGCTTAATTTTTTCTTCGTGGTTTGTTTCGTTAGATAATGGGGCTTTATTGGTAAAGTTTCTCATTCGCCCTAAATGGTTGCCGACTCGGTCCACGACTTTGATCGCAACATATTCCTGGGTTTGCAAATCCCGAGCCAGTCTAACCTTCCCGTGCTGTCCACGCCCAAGCTCGTGGAATATCTCATATTGGTTTAGTACCGTCTTACCGTTATAGGGATCGTAGTTTAGCGTGATATGATGGGTCTCCCGAACTGTCGGGCTGGGCGTGGATGTTGTCGTTGAAGATGGCGTCGTTGGGTTCGATATCATAAAGGATCCCGGAATCGATTGGTACGATATACCCACAGGTGTGTCGTCAGCCCTTCGACTTCCCGTAAGTTTGTAGTGGTTGTATATCGGGGCTATACTAACTGGATTATCCCCCTCTGGGGATCTCGCCGACTCGGGCATGGCGCCATGTTCGGGCTCGTTCATCATACTCATGCGGGACCTAAGTTATTCCACGTTGTATAAGAGTTGTGTGTAATCACCATATATTGGCAATAATGGTGGATGGTAAATATTCGGTCCGATAGGCTATTTATCCATGCGGTAGTAGCGTAGTTGAGCAGTAGAGTAGTGGTAGAATAATTCGAACAACTCTCACGGTATTAGGTATCACCTAGTTGAAATACGTATCACCTGGTCAAAACTAACTAAAACAAATCAAAGTGTTTTCTTCAAAGGCTCGTTCGAAATAAATGGTGACGATTGTTCCAAGGATTAATAACCTCATTCAGGGGGGTCCGCTCAGTTATCGTGCCACGATAAAGGCCAATGACGCACCGCTGCATATTAGTCAGTGCGGGCTGCCTGGCGGGGCTTTTTGTTGTTGGGGCAACGGTTGGCAGGGCAACGCCACACAAATATTACTATGTTGCAACTTCCTAAACGACTTTTACTGAACTTGAATTACTTAAGCCGGTCAATTACTGAAACAATAAAGTGATAATTATTATTTATCACACTGTGTATCTTTATATTTATGCTTCATAATAGTATTATAGGAGTTGATCACTAATAAGCCATCATCCTAGGAGACAACACAAATTTTGAAAAGATAAAAGCCATGATTAGTCTGTGTTTAACTAGGTTGATTTTCAGATTACCGTCGAAGAACAGTATAATCTAATAAGATTTTAATTAAGATATTAATTCTTACAGGGCGTTTATTAAATAAATATATACCTTATGGCAAATGTACGAATAGTCCACATATATTGAATAAAGATACACAGATTTTCCTCAAACATCAAATAGTTATCAGTAGCATTTTAATCTGTTGAGTTTTGTGCAATTATACGTCATAAAACTCCAAGTGATTTAAATAGTATAAATTGATATTAAATATGAATAATTACTTGGTTGAAAAATGAGGGTTAATAGAGTCGCCATTGATATTGTGGAGTGTTTCTACAGTATTCCCGCTTTGGTTAGGAGAATAGCGTCGCTTTGATCTGCAAACCCCAAACTCATCAAATATTACCCAAAGAGATATTGTATGACCCAAATGAGGGTATCATATATATATGTATGGAAATCTATGTAGATAATAAAAAAGTGCATTAAAAAAGAGAGAGCAATAAACATGAACTAATTGGAAAAAAATACCTGAGACCTATAAAACATGAGCAAATATAAAAAAAACGTGATATCTATAAAACATGAAATAATATTAAAAAAAGAACTAACCAACTCACTGATATTGTGAGTGAACCTATCAGTTTCCAGTCACTTCATCATCCCAGAAAACTCTAATACCATCGGAGACTTACAATACTTCCATCGATTTAAAGAAATGAGTGTATTCCTCCAGAAACACCTCCGCTACTGTCTTGATCGCACTTGAATCTTGTCCTTCAACAGGTAAATGCTCCTTAGTCACTGCACCTTCGCGGCTATATATATAAAAATAAGCGTCATAGTACACACCATCCCCATTATCAAGGTCTTCTCGTGGATCCAGTTCATACATTCCGAAAAAAAATCTCCCTCTTTTACCACATCACGCCATTCATCTCTCATTGTTCCCTCTAAATTGTTTACTCCCGGCATCTGACCTTCGCGCATCAGCTCTTCTATTTTTTTGAAAAGCTCGCGTTTCGTTTCCTCTTTTCGCTTCGCATTACACGCTTCAATGTTTTCTTTCAAAATCTGAAACTTTCGCTCCGCTATCATTCTTTCACGAATCTCCTTTTCCCTTCTCTTTTGGTGGGCCTGGTACATAGAATTGTAACCTAAAAAGACACCACACAAAGTGGAACATAAAAACGAATTTACTTTACAGTCTATTGCCATTTCCAAACGTTTACTGAGATTAACCTTTTCAGGCTTGTTCGCTGCAAGGGAGGTGAGGGATGGGGTAGCTTCGGGTACAAGGGGGGAGAGGAATGGAGTTGAGCTACTCGATTCAGTGGGAGCTTTAGTTGATCATCTAAAATTGTTTATTAAAAACATCTTTAGGTATTAAACACAACAACAATTGTGCGGGTTGTGTGTATTTTTCATATGGAAAACGGCTGTGGGGTTTAAGGCTGGGGTAGTCCCAGAAGAAAATGGAAAGCAGATGGGCGATCCCCCCACACTGATTAACTACCACCTCTACTCTCTATCTTCATATTATTCTGAATTGGATATTTCTTTTGCTTTTATTATCTGCTAATTATATAGATATACATAGAATTTTCAGCTATTTGATACGATCTCGTATAGATCTTTTGGAGTTGTTTTAAGGGTGTTGGGTGCATCCACGGCTTATATGCTGCTGATCCATGCCGAGAGCGATGGAGCGGCGCTGCTGATAAAGCTTGAAAAAGCGCGTTGAAGGATCTAAAATCAATAATTGATTGAGTGAGTGAAGATAGATATATTCATTCAACGATTTACTGGCGAATAATATATGTTATTTACAAAGATAATCACTCTGTGGTAAGCGGTAGGAAACGATTTGTAGGCAAAAGGGCCGTAGGAATAGGCTTGATAAAATAGAGATACTACATTATGATAAAAAAAGTATTTAGGGCAGTGTCTTGAATAAGAGCGTAATAGAGCATCTCATAGTCCCTCTTCATATATCTGGTAAAATAATTATAATATATAATTGCTTAAATCTGGATCACGCATCCTTAATTCTTCTAAGTCTTGTTATCAAATAATATCTGAGTTATTTAACATACTACTATATGGCTGCAGATCTCTACGTGACTGAAGAATCCAGTATATAGTATACCGCTTAGCAACACACAGTAAACAATGAATCTAAAAAAACTCTCTACTGGATGCTTAAAATACATGTATATCACACGAAAGATATTTGTTATTAGCCACTTTCTGCTATGATCGAGATATTTCTTGTTATGGAAAAAAATCATTATAAACTTCTAAAATTGCTTAACACGGTAACTAGTTAGAAATGGTAGTGGATAAATGAAACAAGTAAATATACAAATGGCCTAGCAAAGGTCTGTTAATTAATTTCCAAGAGCGGATGGTGGCCATAATCGTCACAAGCGTATTTCAACAATCCTCAATTGTCGTAGAGCAAGTGGCCGAAACAAATAGCCATAGGCATTTGGACGGCCTGTAATTGTTTAGCAGTCAAATATGCTTGAAATATCTGGAAGCATCCGTTAAATCTAGTTGGTTCAGCAATCGCGAACGCTGATGCCACCAATCTGGTAGCCCTTGGATTATAGAGAGTCACTATAGGGAAGGCACTTGCGAAGCGAGAGTGTATCCAGAGGCCTACGATTACACAGAACGTTATTATGAGGGAAGTAGCACAGATTTGATTGTGGGATGAAAAATTGATGCATACCTCCCGCCCCTTCAACATCTTTTCCTTTCTAATATAATATGTAGTAACTCAAATACTATTGTTAATATATAGTAATTTATAAGTTCGGAATTGACTATAGCAACACAATTAGATTATTAACATCTTATACTACAATAAACATTCATTTGAATTGGTTTATTTAATATATATATATCTGTATATTTTATCTATGTTCAATTAATAAACAGATTTAAACCAAACAAAACAAGACAAATTAGGAATAGGTTAAAGAAAGAGGGTTGAATTTAAACAAAAAGATAAATATCAATCTCTATTTAATTGAAGTTTTCCACTTTTTAGTGCAGAATATGCTCTAATACACTATGGGATCATTATATTCCTTTCTTGGCTTTTTTCGATACCTGCCTATCAATCGATACAAGCATTCTAATTCAATTTGAATAAGCTATTTGTATAACGTGTGTTTGGATAATATTTTATTGTTGACTACTCGTGTGTTATCATGTGTTATGAGATTACCTTACTCTTTTTATGAGTGTTATTTTTTTTAATTTTTTTAATTAAAAAGGATTATCAGTGAAGTATTTTTTAAAATATTTTAGATATTTAATTTATTTTTACTAAATTTAGATTTTCTAACTATTAATTATTAATATATAATAATTATTCGTTTTAACTTTATTTTATTTTTTTAACTTTGCTAGATTAATTAACTTTTTGGTCCATTATAAACGGGTGGGTATTACCCATTTGGGACTTTATTTTACTTTTAGGGCTGTTTCCCCTCTGAACCACAATCTTATCGCCATAATTCTGAATCTCAGATAAATTTAATCATGATTTTGAGTTTAAATTACTCACATAAATCTAGTTAAAGACCTTATGATATACCCTAAGATAGTAATTAATTTCTGTTATATGATTAAAATAATTTCTGTTATATGATTAAAATAATTTCTGAGTCTATTCATCTATATTATCCGAAACCAATTAATGAATAGCCTTAATAATAATGTTTTGTGAAGCTCATTTAGGACCTTCAATAGATTGTGCTATCTTTGGATTACATTTATCAGGTTTCTCTTCATTATTAGGTTCTATTAATTTTATCACCACAGTTCTTAATATGAGAGCTACTGGTATGAGTTTAACGTTCTTTTAGTAGTTATAAGAGTAGGTTATATAATAATAGTAGTATAATATAAATATTATAATAATGATTTAAAGAATCATTAATAAAAAAGAAATCTGCATCACAGATAAATAAATTCACTCAAAACATATCGTGTTTAACAAGATTAACAAGATTAACCTCGCAATGCGAGGTTAACCATATCCGTACCTTTGTTTTGGCTGATTGGTTCATTTGGGTCCCGGTAGGGTGTATGCTACCTGTTAGTGGATAGTAGCGGTAATTACTCAGGTCTGAAGCGATATAAGTAAGATGGGGGAATATAACAATTCCGCTTTTTAGATTACTGACTAATTTCACAT
Source organism: Nadsonia starkeyi-henricii (assembly GCA_030560865.1). Taxonomy (NCBI): domain Eukaryota; kingdom Fungi; phylum Ascomycota; class Dipodascomycetes; order Dipodascales; genus Nadsonia; species Nadsonia starkeyi-henricii. Next base: position 75,095 of record JAKTWC010000047.1, on the reverse strand, counting down.
CTGATAAGGCTTGGAAAGCTAAAGGCCCAATTCATGAGCCGCGACCCACCATCAGCTAACTCTAGCCAGTTGAAAAACCCGATGCCATCCAGAGCAGGATTCCGAGGGAGTGGGGAGATGGGGGGCTGATAACAATGGGAGTCGGTAAATTAAAGCGAGCCCACCACAGCACTAAACGCCAAGAGGCCCGGGGGATTGTTTAGTACTGTGGGAAATGCCAAAATCCCCGTACTGGCGCTGAACTGCAGGGGTCGACGGGCTGTGTAATCAATTAGCCGGGGGCCGCGAACGAGCGGCTCCCCCATATTGTGGGTGGGACAACCCGCCGATAACAGGCTCGGCAGATTAAAGTTGGCGGGTCGCGCAGGTAGTTGAGTGGGCATTTCGCGGGGCGCCGCACATCGCGGTTTGAAGTGAATCCCCAGCGATGGGGACCAGCCTTAATTTCTCAGGGGCTTCGCTGTCTTTTGCGGCCGTTTATTTTTGTGTTTATTGTGGTGGTTGTGCTTATTGCGTTTACTGTCTTTATTGCATCCAGCTTGTTTATTTGCTCCGGTCTCTCTCGCCCGCCGTGTTCTTTCTTTGGATCTCCAAACCAGTCTCTCTCGCTCGCTCTCAGTCACATTGCAGATATTATTTACACCTCATTTACAGCAACCCTCCCCGCATTTCCGGGGTTCGCTTTTTTTTTCCCAGGCTGACATCTCATCCATCGTTGCCCAGGCAATACCTTCCTTTCTAAGCCCGTTCTCTGCCTTCTTTCTCCCCTCTCTCCCTCTCTCTCGTATCTCCGCTTTATTTAAGGTTTTATTGGGCTTATCGCCGAACGCCCACTATGCATCAAAATACAGAGCCTTGGCGAGAAACCACATTTCTAGTGTCGTTTTGAAGACACGCATTATGGCTATTCGTGGCGGGGTTTTGTGATCTTGTAGTATATAAATATTCTATAAATGCCATCGGCATTTGATTCAATTGCCGAGAAAATACTCAAAACATACGAGCACAATTCTTATCTTCAGTATGACTATCGAATATAGTGATAAACCTGAAACCTATGTCCAAAATAATCCCACTACCAATGATTCCGACGAAGAACAAGTTCTCGGACAAGTGATCACCTCGATCATGTCACCCACCGGTGAACGCGTCAAGGTCGCACAAATGGATGATGCTATGAAATTCGCGCAGTCCGAAACTGTGATTATTGACGAAGCCACTAATCGTCGTTTAGTCAGGAAGATTGATTTTTACATTTGTCCATTGTTGTGTCTCCTGTATGCGCTGCAATATATGGATAAGAATTCCACCAATTACGCCGCCGTTATGGGCCTGCGTACCGATCTTCACATGGAGGGTACAATGTACTCCTGGGCTGCTTCCTCTTTTTACTTTGGTTACTTGCTGTTTCAATTTCCTGCCACCCGGTTGCTACAAAAGTTCCCCGTGGCCAAATGTGCCGCTAGTTTTATTATCCTTTGGGGCATTATTCTTTGTTTCCATGCTATCCCCAACAACTACCCCGGATTTATTGTCCTACGTGTGATTTTGGGAATGTTGGAATCTGCCGTCACACCTGCTTTTGTTATCTTTACTAGTCAATGGTATAAGAGAGAAGAACAATTTTTGAGAACTGCCGTTTGGTATGCCTTCACAGGCTTTGGTAATATTTGGGGTGGTGTAATTGCTTACGGACTTGCAAAAAATGGTGCTAATTTCTCTATCGAAAGTTGGAAGGTCCTATTCATTGTAATTGGCCTCATGACTATTGTTTTTGGTATTATCGTTTGGTTCCATATCCCCGATTACCCCACCCAAGCCTGGTTCCTCACTGAGCAGGAAAAGATCTACGTGGTTGAGAGAATCAGATCCAATAATCAGGGTTTCGGTAATCGTACCTTCAAATGGGATCAGTTCAAGGAGGCGCTAACCGATGTAACCACATGGCTCTTTGCCATTAATGCCGTGTGCGGCGCTATCCCTAGTGGTGGTATTTCCAATTTTGGTTCAATCTTGTTAAGCAGCACCTTTGGCTATGACCCACTTGAGTCTATTCTCATGAACACTCCCAGTGGTGGGGTCCAATTAGTGGGCTGTATCCTTCTCCCTTATTTGACAAAATACATCCCCTCGCGTGTCTTTATGGGTTTCTTGTCCTTAGTGATTTCGTTCATGGGGGCATGTTTATTGGCCTTCGCCAAACCCGCCCGTGCTCAACTTGCTGGTCTATATCTTGTTGGTTTTGCCCCAGTTGGTATGATTATGACTTTATCCATGTTTGCGTCAAATACCGCCGGTCATACCAAAAAGCTTACCGCGAATTCTATTTATCTGATCGCCTTCGGTGCTGGCAATATTATCGGTCCTCAGACTTTTAGAGCTAATCAGGCCCCATTCTACTTGGGTGCCAAAATTGGTATCGTGGTTTGTTATGCCGTCGGAATGTCCTCGATGGTCGCACTATTCATCGTTTATAAGATGGAAAATAGAAGGAGAGATAAGGCTAGAGAGGCCCTAGGCGATAGTTATAAGAAGGTGGAAAATATTGAGTTTGCCGATTTGACTGATAAGCAGAATCCCGATTTTAGATATGTTTTATAATTGTTCCAAGTATAATTTGCGCCAATAGGGGCATATTTATTATTATTTATTATTTATTATCATTTATTATTATTTTTAGTCATTATCCATTAACTAAAATAACCTAGTTTTTTACTCTATTCAATAGTTCACAAACGCTCTATTGTTACATCTGTCAATTCTATAACTACCTTAATCCTGAGAATTTAGCTTGCTGTAGTTGCTTCATTCTTCGGATGACATTGTCTTAAAAATCTTCTGCTTCCGCTTGCTGAATTCATTGTGTATCGCTATTTTTCTCACTGCTTTTGGCACGTTCCTTATTCCAGATTTGAAAAAGCTGAATTTAAACTATTTCAAGGCCAATTTGAAGTTTTCTACGTCTTCCATAATCAGCACAAATGAGAAATACTCGATGAAGTAAGCCCGTTGTTGACTTGTATATCTTTTTTTCCACAAATCCTAAACTTTATTTGTAGACATTTTGAATTATTCATAAGACAAACTTGTGATGTAGTAGTAATTGAGGAAGGTTTCTTTCTTTTCTTTAAGGTTCAATTAGTTTTAATCAATCATTTAGATGAAAAAACTATAAATTCCCATATCAATATCATAAAGCTTAATACTAGTAAGCATTAAATGCTTTTACTTTTATATTTCACCACTTTTGCTTTTATTATTAATCGTTTCCACTCTGGAAGCATCAGTTTTTTTGGTGGGGTTTCTCCAAACCTTCTTCTGCCTCGATTTTTCCATAAAAAATGTACGAAGAATAATGGCTGTTGGTAATATTTTATGCTTTTAATAGGTGGCAGTATGAGTTGATTGATGGATTAAGAGGTTATTGGTAAGAGTGATTACATGAATATATCGATTTCACAATGTATTAAAATATGTTTGAGATTTTCTAGATGTTGTTCCATGCAGTTAACACACGTTGGTATGGAAATCCAAATCTTATCTGGTTGATGTTTGGGAGGGGACGCATTTCCCAAATGCCATAAGTTACCCAGGGCTAAGAAATGGAAGACTTCTGTTAATTGAGGGTTGATTTGAATAAACTTTCTTCGATTTATCTACAAATCTGCTCAAGTCATTTGAATAACTGCCTCTGACGGATATACCTTAACCCATGATTTTGGAATATGGTAAAAATGTTGACACATTATTTGTTGATATAAATTTGAAAACTGGCTAAGTTTGATAGGAATTATAGCTGGGAATGTCCGTTGCCGATTATTCGTGGTAGCTCTATTTTATCAAGCCTATTCCAACGGTCCTTTTGCCTACTCATTGTTTCCTGCCGCTTACTATGGTGTGACTATCTTTGTAAATGACATATATTATTTGCCAGTAAATCGTTGAATAAATATATCTATCTTCACTCACCCAATCAATTATTAATTTTAGATCCTTCGACGCGCTTTTTCAAGCTTTATCAGCAGCGCCGCTCCACCGCGCTCGGCGTGGATCGGCAGCATATAAGCCTTGGATGCACCCAACACCCTTAAAACAACTCCAAAAGATCTATACGAGATCGTATCAAATAGCTGAAAATTCTATGTATATCTATATAATTAGCAGATAATAAAAGCAAAAAAAATAGTCAATTCAGAATAATATGAAGATAGAGAGTAGAGGTAGTAGTTAATCAGTGTCGGAAATAACGAGTTACGCCGTGAAGCCGAGCAACGTAGAATATGGAGAGAGGAAAATAAATGCGAGCTTTTTAAAAAATGAAAGAGCTGATGCGCGAAGTTCAGATGCCGAAAGCAAACGACTTAGAGGGAACAATGAGAGATGAATGGCCTGATATGATGGAAGAGGGATACCAGGCCCATAGTGGAACATATAAACTGATTCCACGAGAGATTGATAATTGGGGCGGTGTGTCCTTTCACGTTTTCTTTAAATATTTAACCACGAAGGTGCAGTGACTAAGGGGCATTTACTTATTCGATGACAAGATTTAAGTGCAGTAACAACAAAAGCGGACACGTTTCTGTTGGAATGCGCTGATTTCTTTAGTCGATAGAAGTATTGTAAGTCCGATGTATGAGAGTTTCCTGGAATGATAAAGAGACTGGAGACTGATAGGTTTACTCACAATATCAATAAGTTGGTTAGTTCTTCTTTTAATATTAGTTCCTGTTTTATAGATCTCAAACTTTTTTTATATTTGCTCATGTTTTGTAGATCTCAGGTATTTTTTTCTATTAGTTCATGTTTACTGCTCTCTCTTTTTTTAATGCATTTTTTTATTATTTACATCTATTTCATATACATGATATACATACTCCATTTAGATTTTTATAAGATATCGTTACTCAAATCCCAATAGTTTGAAGATTAATCGAAACCTTCCTCAACATTTTGCTTGATAGACACATTGCAAGCGATATCCTCGTCAATCCTCTCCCTCGACTGTCCTCAATCGTCTTACTCAGCTCTCTCGATTTATTAATTCTGGTTAAAAAGGTAGTTGTGTAAATTCTGCACTCAGAATCGAAATGGACCGTGAATGGTGGAAGACAGGAAGCTAGAGATATTTGAATGAGCAGACGTTCCTCAATATTCTCGAAATCCATAACCCTTACTGTACATATCACGATTGGTTGCGCTTGGTCTGTGAAGAGATCTCCTTAATAAAAAAATCCCAGTATCTATCGTCGCTTGGTACAAGCCGCTTATTGATCATCAAAATTATAAAGGTGACTGGAATCCTAAAATGGCTCTATTCTGCATTATTAACCTTCCTCAATCGCACAAACCAAGGGCTCATGGTTGTGCCTCAGAACGTGGTTACAGCTAGGAAAAAATACATATATTGGAAGGGGTATCTACAGCTTTGTTTCCACTCGTCGCTATTGCTTGTCGATTCGCTCCTTATCTCTTCACCTTACTATGCCAACCTACTGGATTTATCAGACTGGATTTGTCAATAATAATATTCCCCTTTTCCGAATCTTTAATAACTTCTGTATTTAACCGTAATCATTGAATTCACTTACTGCCTGTCTTCATCAGGATCCCCCAAATAAGTCCAATCTCTCCCTCTCCCTCTCCTCTCTCAGAGTGGGGATATAGACTCAGCTGGTGATCTTACACATTAAGCTTCCCAATACAAACCCGTTTCTCGTGTATAATCCCATTCTCTTCCTAAACTAGTACCACTACTATCTTAAAATATTTAAGTTAGCTATAATTGATTAATTAATTTCTCCGCAAATATATCCACAATATTCATCTAAAAATGAACTGCATATTATTAACTCGGTCCTTGGGACTTTGGCAATGGGTTACAACAACGTCGGGCCTCGTGGGAGAAACCTGCATACCCTCTCTCGCCCACCATCCATCTTATCCACAACATCACCAACGTTGTGAGCAAATAAAATAAAATAAAATAAAATACAACAGCAACCAAAAATAATTAAAAGTCCGATGAGTATATCAATTGATTTAATAAACGCCCAACACCACCAGAATGTGCTGATGGGTAGGGGATCCTTTGGCGAAGTATACAGCTCGTGGGTTCGAGCTGCCGGCCAACCGGTGGCCATTAAGGTCGTCTGTTTAGGGAATCCTGACAACTTACCCCATCGCGAAAAATTACTTGAAGAACGCGAAATTATGTATGCCATCCGTCGTTTCAAGTGCGTTACACAAATCTACAATTCCTATATCGTAAATAACCAGTTGCACTTAGCGATGGAGTATTGTCCCGGCGGAACTTGTAAAGGATTATCGAAATACTTTGGTGGACTAAACGAATGGCAAATCCAATTGATCTGTCGTGATGTTGTCTTGGGCCTTATTGAACTTCATAAAATGGATATAACTCATCGTGACATCAAGGGAGCTAATCTCCTCCTGACCATGGAAGGTCACGTCAAGCTGGCCAACTTTGGTACATCATGTCGCGGCAGGGCTAGAATGCACGAGATGGTAGGAACACCTTACTGGATGCCACCGGAGATCTGTAATCTTGGCGAAGTTGTAACTACCTACAGCTATTTATATCCGTGCCTTCAACAAAATACAAACGATGGCATGCCTAAATATAATAACAAAATAGATATTTGGAGTCTGGGTGTGACTATACTGGAACTAGCCCATCCGCACGGCGAACCACCGTTCGGGTTTTACGCGCGCTTCGTACACACCATGTCAGATATCCTACTTTCAAGATTGCCGCGACTCGTGGATAGATGGGATCGTGAGGCCTATAGTCCAGAATTCCATAATTTTGTCACCGCCTGTTTGGAATTCGATCCCAAGGATCGCGCCACAGCGGCACAGTTGGCACAAATGCCATTCCTGAAGCCGATGCTCAACTCAAAATCCAATCTGGGAGACTGTGTCGCGGCTAAGGTAAAAAAAAACCACCCCCGCGACACCGATTCCTAATGTTATTCCACGAAAATCACCCACCAAGGCCTTAACTAGGATGATATATGGTATTAAACGGCTAGTCAATTACGCCACCCCCTCGCCACCGCTTCCTACTGTTGATGATGATGAATGGTGATGATGATGATAATAGTGATGATGATAATAATAGTGATGGTGGTGGTATAGGTAATGCTAGTATAATTTTCTTTTTTCTTTCTTTCTATATCTAGGATTTTATTTCCTAATTCTTATTTCATTTAGGAATTCTATTCACTCTTTCTAGTTTCCTGTTAATTAGTTTAAATAAGTTTTTACTTTTTAATAAAATTCTATTTAAAAAAAAACAAAATGCTAATAGTGATATACGGTGTAGAAAGGTATATATAGGCTGATGGATTAGTTAATTAAATGATTTCTTTTTTTCGTATATTTACATTTATGTATGATTTATATTACTACACTTGTTATGGCTGGGTTTGACTTTCCAAACATATTTCCCATTTAAACCAGAGACCAAACCGTGAGAAAAGCTGCAGAATTGAAAATTCACAAATCAGGAGATAACAATAATGTGTTCTATAAAGGTAACCATAAGAAATAGCAGTTTAATAAGAGTGACCTTGTTCAAACACCGTCCAAAAACAAGCCATGGTGGGAGCAAAGTTAAAACATGAAAAACGAAAACATCAGATAGCGCCTGGATTCAAACAGGGCTCGTCGGGATCAGAAACCGATGTGAAAACACTACACTACACGACCAATTGCAAGAGACGTCCTCCTCAATTCTTTCTCTCGACTGTTTTCAATCTTCTCGAACGGGATATTCCGAGAAATGGAGGCATTGGGAGTTGGAGATCATCACCATCTAATAACCATTATGATATAGTCCGCTCTTGGAAATTGATCAACAAACCGTTTCTAGGCCATTTGTATTTTTACTTGTTCGTTTATTTACTAATATTTCTAACCAGTTACCCTGTTAGGTGATTTCAAAAGTTTGTAATGATTTTTTTCCCATTGCAATAAATATCTCGATTATAGCAGAAAGTTGCTGATAACTAAGAATAATCGTTGTTGGTAATCTTTTAAATTTTTAATAGGTGACAATCTGAGTTGATTGATGGATTGATGAGGAGGTATTGGTAAGAGCGAGCACATGAATATAGCGATTTCACAATGTATTAAAATATGTTTGAGATTTTCTTGATGTTGTTCCATGCAGTTAATGCAAGTTGGTATGGAAACCCAAATCTTATCTGGTTGATGCTTGAAAGGGGATGCATTCCTTTTTTTTAAATAGAAATCGAACATAATAAGGCTTGTTAGAGGCGTTTTTTAAGTACTGTTATTTTCACACTTTCTAATTATTTGCAAACCGTTCTTTTAATTTTAGAAATTTTGCTAGATCGGATGGTCCTCTTCTGGCCACCCATGAATAGAGTAGGTCTCAAAATCGCGCCCATCCAGGGCCTTGATTTTGACAGAGTAGTTAGATATATATAGAAATTATATTCTTCTTATTTCACTTCATTATATCCAAATTTACTTATGGAGTTATTTGTATTCAGGGATAACATAATCCGGTGTATTAATTCGGAATCGAATATGCTATCCTTGGAACTACTACATGCATGCAACAGTCTTATGCTCAATCTCACAAATGGATTCTGAATTGCTTCTAGATAAAAAAGGAAAGGGGTTTCCCAACAAAACCAGTAATAAATAGTACATTTTATGATGACCGAGCTTTTTTTTCTAGAAGCCCAAATATAACTTCGAATCATCGCTAGAGGTGGTATAAGATTGGTTACTCGGTACTGGATCTCATTTACAGGATGTTATTATATGAACGTCAGGAATTGTAGACTACCTCAGATCTGAATGAAGTTTTATTATAGGAAACGTTGATAGACAGCCGATCTATGCTTTTCTTTGACTTACGTTAGGTGCAACAGAATATCTTGTCGGGATCGCTGTTGATTCCGAAATTAGTAAGAATTCTGTTCTTATGATACCATTCAAACGAATCAGGGCTATGAAATATTCAACCAGGAACCCCTCCACAGAAAGACCAGTAGAGATCAGCGTTTGGTGCCTGAGTCTCTCCAACTCATCTTAGTCTTCTTTTATTCCCACAAATCTGGCATTAAATCCAACTGTTCAAATATTAAGCCGCATCTAAAAGGCCTTCTGTTACAAATCAACGGCCTCCTGCTCCGTATTTGGAAAGCATGTACCCCATTAGGAGCAGTTCCTTATATATCTGTAGAATGTGGTATCCTATTCGGGATAGTACTGTTCTACTTTGAGAATTTTTTGATTTTATGTAACCTACCTGCTCTGAATGAAAAAGCATTTTAGCCAAGAAAAACTGAACCTGAATTATTCCCACGCATAAAGAGAGTGGTATGGGAATGCATTGAAGAATTTTTAGTGAGGCGCACAACAGCCCCGACATATACGCAATATTTAACAAACATAAATGATTATTTGGTAAGGGTTGAGCCCAGATGAGGCTTGTAAGGAATAATGATTTCGTGGAAAACTATGCACAATCCAACCAAAGCAATTTAATCATAAGCCTCCTCCAAAAAGCAGGGGAGGAAGGTGGGTTGGTAAAATATGTAAGAACGACTATCAAATAAATTGAACAAAACGGTAAAAAACAATCTCAATTAAATTAGAAAATACCCCAAACCAAGAAATATATACCCAAACTTAGCTAGTCCCTTGATATTTCTTGTATCAATTGAGTCATTATAATTGTTTTATGGTTCTCAATTTCTTTAAGTACTCCGCATTTATCATAATGACTGCATATTACAAAAAGGGAAAGACTACATATATCACTTCTTTTTGCTGGGCCAATGAATTAATGAAAAAGAGTTATTTTCCTTTTATAAATTAATAGATCATCACATGAGGAAGTTTCGGGTTACTCCGAGTGGGCCATCCGCCGGTGATATGATTCCCCACTTCAACCTGCATGTGATATGCTACTAGGAGATGGACAAAACAAATATATTAACTAGAAATTGATTATATTAAGAATATCTATTAATATATTCTTTAAGTTACAGTTTGGTAGCCTAAGAAATAAAAAGTATAAATGCGGCAGAACAATATAACATACTACCTCGGTGTAATTTACATAACCATTCCTCATTACGATCTCGTTATATCTATTGATGCAATATTAAATGCAATATGAAAAAAGTGCCGAGAACGGCAACTATTCAGGAAGCCATGCGCGTGAATATAGTAATTTCATAAAAAATGACGCGGCCCGAGACGCACTGAAAGAAAATCATAGCCCTAATAAAGGTAGGATTTCCATTGCACGTCGAGTAACATATGAATTTAAAAGTAACTAACAAACGGACCCTGGAACTGGCTAGCTAAGCCAAACATATCTATAGTAGTAAACTCAATTTACGAAAGCAAGTGGAAATTAAGAAATTCTCCTAACTAGATCCGCGCACGCAGCCGATCGGCACCTTAAACTAATTAGAGCACCCTCAACTGGGATGGCCAAAGACAACCTAATCGGGCCATGCACGATGAGCGTGCATGGATGCATGCTCTAAAACCCTCCTCAAAAGGAGAAAAGTAATTAACCTCGGCGGGAAACGTAATTCAGATCCCAACGCTCATGCAGTCACCCATCCTTAATTTCTACACAAAGTGGACCTGGCTTGGGGCCCCACCCTGTCCTGTAGTAATTGCATATTCTACGCGGCAAGTGGCGCAAATGCACCATAATACCGTATTAGCGCTACCTTCGAACGTTACATTAATAATTAATGGGCGATCTTTTCACCAGAACAGGTGCAGCAATTCCATAGTGGGGCTAAAGCCACCAGATACACCCCTAAAGTTCCAACATGAGGACGCATGGGGCCGAGGCCCTCATCGTATGCGGGCCATTAGATGTTCAAAATCTAAACCATATCAAACTGTTTCGGAATTCAAGTCATGTAGAGTAAATTCCAAAACTAACAAAAGTAAATGATACATGCGTTGTCCAATTCAGAGTATAAAAGAATCCCTATAGCCACATCACTATGAAGGTTTTGCAAATTCAGTGTTCCCTCCTTTAAAAGAACAAAAATCTTCCAAATGGTGAGCTTCAAGAAATTGACAGCTGCTTTTGCCTGTTTAACAGGATTTGTAAATGCTCAAACTACTGCCACCTGCCACGATGAGATGATTCCTGGTACTGGTACTATCTACACTAATAACGCCGGCTCTATTATTGGTGAATCCGCCGTTCAACTATCTGATGGTACTTACGACGTTACCTGGAGATATACTATTAGTTCTCAATTCGATACCAGCGAACTGGTCATGGTCGAAATCAATCAGCCCGAAGATATCGTATTATTCGATATTACTGATACATCTGATCCTTACGGCACACCCATCTCACAATGGTTAGATTTCACGTACACCTTTAACGTCGCCTTGTACAATGAAACTGTGGGTAATAGAGTGTGTGTTAAGCCCACCAAGATTTCTTTCACCTCTAACTCCTGTTCAAGTACGGGTGTCTCATGTGATTCTTCCAATCAATGGGTCGAACAGACAACTTCCATGTATTTCAGACCAGCTTATTGTTTTTACGTTCAACCGGTTTGCGATCCCGTCACCATCACAGTAACCCAAGACGATATTTCTACCGGTACATCCACTCAATACCCAACTACTAGTGCGGGTACAAATCAAACTGCCACTGTTATTGTTCATATTCCCTCACCTACCACTGTTACTGTTAGCACTACAGACCGTATTACTGGTACTTCCACCCAATACCCCATCAGCACTGTCGGTTCTGGTGAAACTGCCACTGTTACCGTTCATCTTCCCGAACCCGCTGCCCCCACCACTGTTACTGTTAGTGTCACTGATCTCATCTCTGGTACTTCCACCCAATTCCCGAGTACTAGTGTTGCAGCTGGTCAAACTGGTACTGTTACTGTCCATCTTCCCGAACCCGCTGCCCCCACCACTGTTACTGTTAGTGTCACTGATCTCATCTCTGGTACCTCCACCCAATTCCCGAGTACTAGTGTTGCAGCTGGTCAAACTGGTACTGTTACTGTCCACCTTCCCGAACCCGCTGCCCCCACCACTGTTACTGTTAGTGTCACTGATCTCATCTCTGGTACCTCCACCCAATTCCCGAGTACTAGTGTTGCAGCTGGTGAAACCGCCACTGTTACCGTTCATCTTCCTGAATTGGTTATCTCGTCCTCCTCTGTTACCTCCATTTTTGGCCTTCCCTCTCAGAGTCTTGAAGGAGTATCTTCTGTTACTGTTTCTGACCTTGTGTCTGGTACTTCCGCTCGGTATGCTAACAGCACTGTTACCGTTGGAGACACTGCCACTGACACTGTCCATCTTCCTGTAACTTCTGCTGCTGGGCCTGTAACCACCACTGTTTCTATCTCTGATCTTGTCTCTGGTACTTCCACTCAATTCCCTACTACTACCGTTGCCGCTGGTGAAACCGCCACTGTTACCGTTAACCTTCCTGAATTGGTTATTTCGTCATCTTCTGTCACCTCCAATAGTGCTTTTTCTCAAGGTTCTGATACCGTTACTGTTACTGTCACTATCTCTGATCTCATCTCTGGTACTTCAACTGAATTACCCACTGGTACTATTGTTGTTGGTGAAACTGCCACTGTAACTATTCATCTTCCTGAATGTTCCACTACCTCTATTATGGGCCGTCCCTCTCAGAATCTTGAAGGATTGTCGTCGTCCATTGTTAATGTTACTGTTTCTGACCTTGTTTCTGGTACTTCCACTGGATACGCTGACCGTACTGTTACCGTTGGTGACACTTCCACTGTCTCTGTTCATGTCCCTGAAGTTATTATTACTTCAGAAGCCGGTCCTTCTCAGATTATCTCTATCCCTAAGAGTATTACCTTAAACTCTTCCGATTCTCTTTTTGTTTCTTCTACTACTGTTTCTAAAGATCCTACCACCTTGTGGTTTACTGTTACCGTTCCTTGGGTCTCAGCTGTTTCTACCCCTAATGCTACTGAGTACGTCACTGAATTTGCCACTGAAACTATTACTTACTGTCCCCCTACTGGCACTGCTGATATTGTTGAAGGTGTAGCTGAGGACAATGGTACTCTTACTGTAACCCTTACTATATCAAAGGGTGTAACCACTACTCTTGCCGGTTCTACTTTCGTCTCGAAAATTACATCCACTGTGGTTGTTGAAACTTGTACTGTTTGTGCCGCCAAATCTACTAGTGTCGCTACTGGTTCTCACACTTATATCAATGTTTCCGAGGGTGATTACGTTAAACCTGGCGTTCTTGATAATACAATCCAAACTGTAATCACCAGTGATCACTTTATCCCCTCTGTCACCAAGAGTGCTGCCTCCGCCATTTTACAAGCTGGTTCATCTGATTCTGGTAAACTTGAACAATCCTCTGACGCTAGCTCCATTGGTTTGAGGTTTGGTGCTATGTTCATGGCCTTTTTGGTTTATTTCTATTAATTCTCTCTTATTTATTTTGCGAATTATTAATTTAGATCCGCTTTGGGTTGTATTTTTCTTCCCTCTTATTTATAAGCTTTATTAACTTTTGTTCTCTATTTTTTAAATTTGTATATCTTTAAATAGAAATATAAGTATTCACGAATCTCAGTATCAATTGGGTTATTTTCAGGGCTTCTGATACTACCCTAATTAGTTTAATATTACCAAGATATCTATTATTTTTACCACTTTACTTAAACTCTTTTCTTCTTATCTTGTAAGTAATCCCTCTGATGAGATGCCTACATAATCTGGCTGTTATCCAGCACATCTATGATCACTGTTCACGTTACTAGGGGAATCTGCTCCTCTATACTGTTATTAATGACCGCTTATCGGTAATCTTTACTAATTTTTTCACTTATCTTAATCCTTTTAATCTTTTCTGTGTCCTTGCTGTGCATTATGTAATTTTGGATTGTCTTTCTGCAATTATAACTATTGTACCCTACCGATGCTAGAAACTGGAAAGTTTAAAACCATTTACTGAGCATTGTCATTTTAACAGTAAATGGTTTTGAACTTTCCACCGCTTCTGATTTTATATCTTCAATTAAAACCTCTACCAATTTGGCTCCCGGTTCTTCATCCGAAGCTAAGCCTTCACAATATACTGATTGTGAAACTGCTAATATTTCTTCTGGGGCTTTCATGACCACTGCCGCCACCATTATTAATGGTGGTTCTGGTAGGTTCACTCTCGTTTTCGATGAATCCATTTTTTCAATGCATCTATCAATGTCACCTTGACAGCTAATGTCAACGAGGCAAAACAACCCCTCTTACATTTATTAATCTGAAAATGTTGGTTCATAAGACCTTGAAATCTAGGATTCCCTTCTATATTGTATCTCTCAATATTACAGGATGTATCTCTGATACGGTTACCAAGTTTCATTCAATCCGCTAGTCACAGTTAGTGCGATTATCTGAGCCTCTACTGTTTCCAATGCCTTCGGTATTAAAAATCGTTTATATTTTTTGCATTAGATTTTTCTGTGTTTCCCTCCGCTTTCTGTGTTTTTATCCGCTTTTTCTTCTCATATTTTTTAAATGCTTTACAACTTTGGCTTACTATTACCGTTCCCCGAGCCTCATCAATTTCTATACTTTTTGGTGTTACTGAGGAAGGTTCTATTACAGCCACCCCGACTGTTTATAAGGCTGTTCCTCCCTGTCGCATCTACTTACCTCACTACCACTACCTTCAATCTAATTTTCGGAAATTTTACTGCTTATGCGACCAAACTAACTGGTATCGCTATCGGAATTTACACTAATATTGGCACTTTTATTAGTATCGATATAGGTATTATTTTTGATAATATGGGTCATTTGTTACCCATGCCAATTATGTGCGATTATATTCAATCTCCAAAAGCACTACTTCTATAATTTAGGAAGCTCCCATTTGACCTTTCCTCTACTGAGCTTAAATAATTATCTCAAAAACTAACTTTGTTGTTTTGAGCATGAATATTATCTTGACTTCCTTGTTTATTTACTTTCAACAGTTTCTTTTATTGTGAATTATTTGAATTCTGGATTCGACTTCGGTCATTTCTCGACCCTTTTGAAATGCAGTATTTGTGTTGGTTTTTTTTTGGTTTAATCTCATATATTAATTGAACCCAGGTAAAATATACAGATATCTGTAAAAATAACCTACACAAAATGATTTATTATTATGGTAGTGTTAGACGTTAATTAATCGGCAATCACGTGCGGCGAGGCTTGATGTACACAAACAAACCAGATACAGTTGGCATGACAACCACTTCCAGAACGCTCATTTGTATCTTCTTTCGGGACAAAGTGCCGTAATCAAGTGATTTCTCTATAGTTCGCGCAGGTGAAATTAAATCTAACGCGTCGCGATTGACGATATTTCAAGATATTTCAAATAGTTATTCTTGCATAAAATCAATAACGCGTCCTTGTATAGTAGAAATCATTTTCTAAGTTTGAATTCACAATATTGCAGTTAGCCACATAGACAAATTCCGGGCTAGAACGGAAAATTTAATTTGGCACGTTCAAGCCACGCTAATAAGCGGACAAAAATTCTTATCAACACTCAAACGACGTTGATCACTTAGACTAAAAAGAGAATAAAAAGAAAATATATCGAGTCAAAATGAGCCCTCTAATTTTTGTGCTTGTTTTAGCAGTGACTCTAATGGAATTTACATCAGCTTGGTCTACACATTACTCCTCGGATACGGTATACATGCATCTTAAATCCAATGAACTTTTGTCTATCCCTCTGGACGCGAAACTAGAACTTTCATCTATTGTTTCAAAGGTTTCTACGTTAAGTACACCTGCGGTCAATTCCACATTATGTGCTGGGTATCCGTCCAATAAGACTGCTAATTTCGCGCTTTACTCATTTGGGGGTTTAAGTTGTCAAAAGCCACTCACAGTGTCTGAGTTTTCCGCGGATAAAAATACCTGGGTTGAAATAACGAGTACACAGGATTATTCGTTTTTCACTGGTTATAATATTTTCTCGTACAAGGGATCCGAAATCATATACCTATTTGGTGGGTACTGTGATAATTCAACTAACAGCAATTTCGGCTCAGTCTCGGATAATATCTTAGCCTTCAATACTACATCTAATTCATTTTTCACGCCTCCTAATAAAAATAGTCCACTTGGGTTTTACTCGTCTGGTTCAGTTAATGTGGCCGATTCTTCAGTTTTATTGATCGGTGGTAAAGCCGCGGCCGGTTGGATTGGTATGTCACAATTGGCCCTTTACGATGTCAACACCTGGGAGTACAAATCGCCCAAGAATGCAACTTCAGGGGATTTTAGAATGGGTCCATTAGTTCTGCCTTCTTTTGGCACTGATGGCACGGTTTACCAATGTCTGATTTTGGATGGATTGGTTAATAAGCCAAGCGCATTACCTTACTTATCGGTGCTAAGTCTTAATAGTACCACTGGCTGGACTTGGTCGCCGCCGGGAACAACGGACTTAAATCAAAATTTAATCATTGGGGGCGCCGCGCTATATAATACTCTTTTCACTGTCGAATCTTCTTCCTCTTCTTCGACAAGTGGCTCGAAGCGATCTCTTGAAGAAAGAAGCTTGTCGTATGTTTTCAACCTTTACGATACAGCGACTTGGCAGTCGGTGAAAAATATCACTCCTGATAGTTCCTCTTCAACATCAAGCTCACTTAATGGAATAACTGGCGCATCATCAAGCTCTAATAAAATGTCTGCTGGTAATATAGCCGCGTTATCGACCGTTTTACCCATTGCTGCCATATGCATAATCGCTGGGTTATATCTCTTCTTCCGCCGTCGTCGGGTAGCTAAGAAACGTCGTAATTTACTAACCTCGCCTAATATTTCCAATAATGATATCAGTAATTTCTTTTATCCCGAAAATCTCCCTAATTCGTCTTCAATGAACCATGAAGCACAAGAAAGTGAATCGATTCATTCGTGGCAGGAGAAAAGACAGAGATACGAACGGACCAGTAAATTATTTGAGGCCAGTCCATTTTCAGGTGCGGGTTCCGTTGGTAATGGTGCATTAGGGATCAAAATCGATAATATGGAATCACGAAATGAGGACCTGGCCCACTTAAGAAACTTGGAAATAGGTAATAACCATGACATGTTTACTCAACGGCCATTATCGCTTCCTAAAGGATCAGATGATATTGCGGATGGTGATCTGCTCAATTCCGGATATATGGCGGGCGGTGAAAGAAATACATCTCCTGAACCGCGACCCTCACTACGATCCGGTGTCAATAGTTCCTTCTCTAATCACCGTATCAATAATTCCGAATCCAGTGTCGATGATCTTTTCTACGGCCGTGAGGTACAGGTTTTGGTAAGTAGTCTACGGAGAAATAAACTTAGAATTACTAATCCCGATGAAAACGCCTCGCCTGGTAATAGTCGATCGAATACGATAAAATCATACCTGGGGAGAACCAATACTTTGAAGACGTTTTTCAGCAGGACTAATACTATGATGTCGGCCAAGTCATCTAATTTTGATAGCGGCCGGGAAGTCGCGCCTATCGGGGATGAATTTGAAATGCAACCCACGGATGACAATTCCTACCAGGCCCAAGGCATAATACCATCCCGATCGACCAAACCGTACGGTGATCTAGATAATAATGACAATGATGAGGACAATGATGATACGCAAGGCAACGGAATTTTAAATTCATCACGGAGTGGAAGCACAACGAAGAAGAGAACGGTATCTAATAAATCCGATAGTCGTAAAGTCAGTCCGGGTAGTCCCTTTAATGTTGTGAATGATGATGATTTGGATATCTCGTATGATTCACACTTGTCTACCGTGTATAGTATTGGTGAAGGTTATTAGCATCTGAGCCCCAGGATTTAGTTATATAGTAACAATTTTTCGTATATAGTTAGTTAATTTTATATATTTCTTGTTTTTTTTGGATGTTTATTCTTCTATTTTTTAATTTATTTTTTTTTATTTAGCGAAAAAAATAATATAATATAATCTCCAATAAATACGGATATAAATAATGACGGAAAAGTCTAAAAATTACTTAGAAACCCTTAGAGGTAACGAAAGCAGCGGCGGCCTTTCTAGATTCTTGGATTAAATGAGCATCAGCAATGACAAGAGCGGCCATAGCTTCAACAATGGGGACGGCTCTAGGGACTACATTAGGATCGTGTCTACCTCTAGCGGCCAATACTCCGGCTTCACCTTCATAAGAGACCGTAGATTGTTCCTTAGAGATAGTGGCAGGGGGCTTGAAGCCAACGCTGAAATAAATATTTTCACCGTTGGAGATACCACCTTGGATACCACCGGAGAAGTTAGTCTTAGTTCTGAATCTACCGGAATCGGCATCAACGAAGAAGGCGTCATTGTGTTCGGAACCGCACATGGTAGTACCCATAAAGCCGGAACCGATTTCAAAACCCTTAGTAGCAGGGATGGAAAGCATAGCATGGGCTAAGAGGGCTTCTAATTTGTCAAAGGCCGGTTCACCGAGACTGACGGGCATGTTTCTAATAACACAAGTAACGACACCACCGATAGAATCATGATCATCACGGTACTTTTCAACTTCACTAACCATAGCAGGGGCGATTTCGGCATCGGGACATCTGATAGGACCTGCAGCATCCACTTGTTCTCTGGTGATATTTTCGAGAATATCTTGGAACTTTTCGGAACGCGGGTCGCGGTCCATAGCAATACTACCAACTGAAGAAACAAAAGCCACGATTTCCACATTATTTACTAGAGTAAGATACTTTTCAGCAATGGCACCGGCGGCCACACGGCCGATAGTTTCTCTAGCCGAGGCTCTACCGCCACCAGAAGACGCCTTGATACCGTATTTGGTCAGATAAGTGTAATCAGCATGCGAAGGACGGGGGTAAACGTCAGTTTCAGTGTAATCATTAGGTCTTTGATCCTTATTGTTAACGACCATACAAATCGGTGTACCCAGGGTCTTACCGAATTCGGTACCGGATTGAATTTGAACAGCATCCCGTTCGTTACGGGGCGTAGTGAGCGCACTTTGGCCGGGTCTACGACGAGTAAGTTGAGGTTGGACATCGGCCTCAGTCAAATCCATACCAGGGGGCACACCATCGACAATACAGCCGACGGATTTACAGTGCGACTCACCGTAAGTGGTGACTTTGAAAAGGGTACCAAAGGATGACATGTCTGTAGCACGGGGTTGGCAAATTAGTCAATTTTAGTGGTCTAAATGATACAAAATGGCAGTTTGACCGTTGATCTGATTAAAATATTAGGTAGAGTCATGATATCACACGTGACGCGCCCGCGTTGGCCCGGCAACGGCGCTAGGCTGGGAATCAAAATGAAATCAGGCCAAAAACGAAACCACGAAATCACCACTGAAAGCCAGGCTCGTTCGCTGTATCGGAATTTATAAATACGTCAGAGTGCCACATGAACTCGTCTACGCTGATTGTTATCTTGACCGCGGTCGTGGGTATCTTGGTAATCGCACTGGTGTTTGTCCGCAAGCTTGGTTCAGTGGGTTCCGGAGCGCTGAAATCGACCAATCCCAGTTTTGTCATCACGGGCCCCACAAATGCTGGCTCGACATCACTCTTTTCATACGTAAGTGAAATTGCTATTTACAGTGTTAATATAATGTATACATACTAATGATTAAATAGTTAACTACCGGTAAGGTTCCTGTGGACCCCACCACCTCGCAAGTCAAGAACGTGGAACGTGATTTCAAGTTGCCCATGGACCTGGACACGCCTTATCTTTTCGATTTAATAGAATTCCCCGGCCAACTAAAAGTACGTTATGAGGCCATAAATTACTTCAAGCAACATAGAAAGAACGTGCGGGGTTTGATTTTCGTAGTGGATGCCGCTGGTGGCCCCAAGAGTATTGCAATGGCTGCTGAGTATCTCTTGGATATCTTGGTGGAAACGGAGAAACAGGCAGGTGGGGTGGATATTTTGGTTGCCGCCAATAAGGGTGATGTGTTTAATGCTATCTCCTCCAGGCGATTAAGGGAAGCCTTTGAATCGGAGATTGATAGTCTGAGAAAGTCTCGTTCTAAGGGTTTGTTATCATCGCACTCAGATGATGCGGGACAAGATGATGAAAGTTCAAATTGGATCGGTGAGGATACCGGCGATTTTGCCTTTGATCAATTAGAGGGTCTTGTGGTCTTTGCTGATGGTAGTATTAAATCTCAGAATATTGAAAAATGGAAGGTTTGGCTCGATGAAAGAGCCGTTAATGGCTTGTAATAATCGGAGACTCCCTCCCAAATACTGCCAATTTTTTCGTATATATTCATTTCACATAACTATTTCACATTAATTTATAATAAAAATAATAAAATCCTCTTCTTCTATAGTTTATTCCAGTTTATTTGTGGGTACTAAGGGAAAAAGGTTCGGTTTATTCACCATCTGCTGGTGTTGCTTAGCTCTCTTAGCCGTACGATGCGTCTGAACTCTTAGCGAGTATATGTCTTTATGAAGGATAAAGATACGAGGCGCAACAGAAGAGGTGCTATTGGGGGTAGAAGTTTTACTACCCTCGCTACTCGTTTCCTTCTCTTCTGATCCTTTAAACATCCTGGAAAAGAAGGACGGTTCCGGTTCTGTGTCCTTTTTATCCTTTTTATCCGTTTTATCGCCCTCATCCTTTGCTTTTTGTTTCTCGGCCCATTTCTGCTTCATAGTCTCAATCTCTTTATCCAATTCCTCCTTTTCTAATGCCTCGGATGGCTTAACGGGCTCCTCTTGTGGCTGAGCAAAGTTTACATCCGTCAGATGAGACGGACATACATAAAAGAAGTCGGATTTGCCATCACTGGCTACCATAACCGTGGTGCTGGGCTTGTAGCAAACAAAACACGATTTGGCCGAAGATTCTGCTACTTTACGAACATGATATAAATTCTTAAATTGTAGCGTTGACATTATATATATATATACAAAATAACGTTTAGGTGTCGCGCTTAAGTGCAGTAAACGATGATGATTTATTCTTATGCAGAGTGCGATTAGACGCATAAACTGATTTTGTTCTTTCTCGTCACAAATCGTCTCAACTTTGCCTTTCGTGTCAGATTCACTCGTACTCGTAACCAAATAATACCAACCTCCAGTATGCCACCTAAGAGATATAATAAAGCCGGCAGCAGCTACGGTAATACTAATTACAAGAAATACAAGGCTGAATCGCCTGAACCGGCCCCAATGTACTCTCAGGGCGATACCGTTATTGAGGTAAGTTATCTGTCTCTTGATTTAATCGCATATAGGTCTTTTCTAACTAACCAACTAATTATTTTTTTTGCTCGCTCTATAGCTGGGTAGTAAAAAACGGGTCACCGTAAGGTCATTCAAGGGTATACCGTTAGTAGATATCAGAGAGTTCTACACTATCAATGATAGTGTCTCGGGAGAGCCAGTCACGCTCCCCGGCAAGAAGGTAAGTTGAGACGGATGCCATTTTTTTCGGCCATTGTGCTCGTAGACTAACTAGAAAGGTTAAATTTTATGATTGATTTTCTTAGGGTATCTCGTTATCGTTACAATTATGGGAACAATTGTTAGAAAGAAAGGACGAAATCAATAATGCTTTGAATAGGATCCAGGGTAAGCCTGCATTAGCGTTCACTAGTGTATCAGATACCACTGCTGCCACTACTGGTGCTAATACTACTTCTACAAATAGGCCTACTTCCTCAGCATCGGTCGAGCATATACCCACCCAATTGACCCCCAGGGTAAAGGTGGTTCAAGAATCAAATGGCAGCATTCAGTTGCCGGATGCTGTGGTAGTAAAGCAGGAAGAGGGTATCAAGTCTGAAGTTACAGGTGACGATGACAATGAGAGTAATGAAGACGAAGAAGAAGACGAAGACGACGCTGCACTTGAGCTTGAACTCGGTGAACTTTTGGATGAGGAAAGCGATTCCGAAGCCTAAATAATATACAATAAAAAGACATTCTATTCTATTAAGCTCTATATCTATCTCATGAATCCCTTAAGATTACCCTGCGTCTCATCACGTAGGTACGTATCGCATTTGTATTTGGCTTCCAATTGTCTCTCATTAAGTTTGATTGAATCCAAGGCCCACAGGACCGAAACTACCTTCAACCCCGGATGACCTTGTAGTTTATTCCGTCGACTAGCCGATAGGTTGCCACCTAGTAGCATATGAGTGAGCCCACGCGCGCTAGAAGACGGTAATGAAGTAACTAATCTAGCGCCTCGCTCAATTAGTTTCTGCCGCAGTAAATAGTCACTAATATGCGGTGAGGTGGTACCGTTGATAAAGATACGACATCCGCTAAACAGAGCCTTAGCAGGTGGGTTGGTATCCAAGAAAGAGGAACTAGGCTCGGCTGAATCATCTCGGGTCTCATTCAAATCTGTATGGTTATCATCATTACCATTAAGTACGTCTCCTCCGTCGGTGTGGGCCTGATTCACATAGGATCGCATCTGAATAATGACCTTCTGATTACGGATGGACTGTTTGGAAACACGCTTACCTGGCTCTACAGACCGTTTGCTGATCCGCGAGCCGTACACCATCTTGTTGACTTGCTTGCTGTCCATTTCATCCACCTTCTACGCCCGCTAATAAGCCAGTCAACAGGGCCAAGCCAATATACACAGCATTAATACCAATGTAAACAGTCCATATGGTAGTCCATCGGTGGTATATAGTACATTGCTGACGTAACCCCGCCCCCCGACGCGCGGCTAGGCCAAGTCCTCCCGCAGTACCTCTGGGTCCGGAGGGAGCGGCCAGACCGCGCTGCGAAAAATGAAAAAAAATTCCAGTGGGAGAGAAATGGAAAATTAGCGTTTCAGGCCCGACGACGCTAGAATTCACATCGCCATATTGCAAACGTTCGTCAAGATGGCTCCCTATCATCGTCCTGAGAACACGCTTAAGCGCGCTGAAGAATTGATCGCTGTCGGTCAATCTGCCGCTGCTTTAGAGCTCCTTTATGAAACCATTTCCTCCAAGCGTACTCGTTCCTTGAGTCCCGCTGCCTTGGATCCTATTGCCATTCGTTTTGTCGAATTAGCTGTGGAACTCCGCAAGGGTAAGATCGTTAAGGACGGTCTTCATCAATACAAGAAGAACGTCCAGGCCACCTCTGCCGGTTCTATCGAAGTTATTATTAAGAAGTTTATCGATTTATCTGAATTAAAGGTCCACGAAGCCAAGGCTCAAGCTGATCAGGCCACCACCATTGATGCTGATGAAGATCTTGAAGCCGAGACCACTCCCGAAGATCTCCTTCTTGCCACCATCTCCGGCGACCAAAACAAGGACAGATCTGACCGTGAATTGGTTACCCCTTGGTTAAAGTTCCTCTGGGAAGCCTACCGTACCTCTTTGGATATCTTACGTAACTCTTCGCGTCTTGAAATCATCTACAAGACTGTTGTCGAACAAGCCTTTACTTTCTGTCGTGAAAATACCAGAAAGACTGAATTCAGAAGATTATGTGAAGTCCTCAGAAATCATCTTCAGAGCTCGAACAAGGCCGGTCAACTTAACGCTATTGACGTTAATGATCCCGAAACCATGCAACGTTTCTTAGATATCAGATTCGCTCAACTTGAAATTGCCGCTGAACTTGAACTCTGGCAAGAAGCCTTCCGTTCGGTTGAAGATGTTCACAACTTGCTTGTTTCCTCCAAGAGATCCCCTAAGCCCCAAATGATGACCAGATACTACGAACATTTAGCTCAAATCTTCAGCGTCGGTGGTAACTATTTATTCCATGCTGCCGCTTTAGCCAAGTACTACAATTTGGCTTCGCAAAACCCTAATATTGATGCTGCTGAACGTACTAGAATGGCCTCCTTAGTTGTTACCTCAGTTCTTTCCATCCCCACTTTAACTCAACAACAATCCAAGACTGCTTTAATTGAGGTAGATGAGCAAAAGCACAAGAACACGAGACTTACCACTCTTTTGAACTTAAGTAAGACCCCTACTAGAGATTCATTACTCAAGTCTATTCTTGGCAAGAACGTTCTTGCCCATGTTAAGCCCGAAGTTAAGGAACTTTACAAGATCCTTGAAGTTGATTTCCACCCTCTTACCCTTAGTAAGAAGTTGAGTCCCGTTATTACCGCCGTCGCTAATGAACCCAAGTTTGTCGCTTATATTAAGCCCCTTTACCAAGTCATTCTTACTCGTCTTTTCCAACAATTATCTCAAGTTTATGAAGCCGTTAAGCTTGATTTCGTCTTGAAGCTTGCCACTTTACCGGCCCCCTTCTACGCTTCGCACATTGAAATTGAAAACTTTATCATTAAGAGCTGTAAGAGAGGTCAACTTTCGGTTCAATTAGATCACGATAATGCTTCGATTACTTTCAAGAACGATTTATTCAACAAGCCCAAGAGTACTTCTGCGGAATCTACTTCATCTCTTCAAGCCACTCCCTCGGAGATTGTTCGTACTCAATTATCTCGTCTTGGTAAGGCTCTCTTTGCCACCGTTAGCCAAGTTGATGAAGCGTTTATTGAACAACAAGCCACTAATAAGAAGGCCGCTGTCGAACGTGCCATTGCCGGTATTGAAGAAGAAAGAGCCCTTGTTGCCGCCAGATACGAACTCATTGAAAAGAGAAAGGAAGAAGCCGCCCTTGCCAAGATCCAACGTGAAGATGAAGAACAACGTAAGAGACTTCAAAAGCTCTACGATGAACAATTGGCCGAAAAGGTTAGAATCGAAGAAGATAAGAGAAAGCGTGAATTACTCCGTATCCAAAAGGAACAAGAGGCTATCCGTGATCAAGAAAAGAAGAAGATCGCCGAAGAAATTAACGCCAAGGGTATTATTAAGATCGATGTCGATAACTTGGAAGATATTGATACTAATAAGCTTAGAACCATGCAAGTCGAACAACTTGAAAAGGAATCTAAGGATAAGTCCGAAAGACTCCGTATTACCGGTCGTAGACTTGATCATATCGAGCGTGCCATTCGTCGTGAAGAAATTCCTCTCGTTGAAGCCGATTACGAAATCCAAAAGGTCAACGATGCCGAACTTTATAAAATTAGAACCAAGGCCGTTCTCGAAAACTCTAAGCGTGAATTTGCCGAACGTAAATTATTGGTCTCCCGTTTCCAAAGAATTACTCCTTTCTACCAAAACTTTTACGAAGAAATTGCCGGTAAGCGTAAGGAACTCTTTGATGCTAAGCGTAAGGACGCTATTGCTAAGTTAGAACAAGCCAGGGAAGAACGTATCGAACAAGCTATCGCCGACAGAGAGAGAGAAATCGAACAAGCTCAAAGAAGAGAAGCTGAAGAGAGAGAAGCTGAAGAAAGAGAAGCTGAAGAAAGAGAACAAAGAGAAAGAGCCGAACAAGAAAAGGTTGAAAGATTACAAAGAGAAAAGAAAGAAAGAGAGGAAACCAATAAGCAACGTGATGAAATCCTCAAGAGACAATTGGAACGTGAAGCCGAAATTGAAGCCAAGTTGGCCGCTAGAAAGTCTGGTATCCCGGCTTCTACTGGATCCCCTGCCCCCAGCAATGGTGGTTATGTTCCTCCCTCTAAGAGAGTCGGCGGTTATGTTCCTCCCTCTAGAAGAGTTGGTGGTGATGCTCCTTCTCCTCGTGATTCCCTTCCTTCCCGTGAAGCTCCTTCCCGTGATGGCCCTGCTCCTTCTACTCCTACTCCCGGTAAATACGTCCCCGGTGCTCTTAGAAAAGCTAGAGAAGGTGCTAACTAGATGCTGAGATAACAAGTCATCAAAATTTAAATCATAGTAAAAATGTCATAATATATTAATTGTAATCTTTATTCATTCTAAAAATATCATAATATATTAATTCTAATCTTTATTCATTCTGGCCTATAATTTACCTTAGTGAGTAGGGGGGAGAGCTCTGGAAAGGTGAGTACGGAGATATTCTGGATACGAGAAATGAACTCAATTTACTTAGAAGGATGAGTGATTGAGTATCAAATCAATGACAACCCATTGTTTATTCGAAATTCAACCAAAAAAAGGATATTTTTCTGATTCATTTGTTTGCCGAAACCTAATGTTAAAAATAATGATTTTCTTTCTTTTTTACTATTTACATGTGAAATATCCGCTTTTCAGAACACGTGAGTTAAATAAAATAAATAAATTGAAACTTCTATGTAGGAGGATGATAAAAAGAACTAGCCTTGACCGCAAAAAAAGAACGACAAAGATCCATAAAGAAGAAACAAACAATCAAAGAATTAAAGCTACAGATTATATAAAACTAAGTATACAAAAAAAGAAGGCTTTTTCCTCTTATTTTTTTTCTTCATTAAGATTGTTGTAGTAGAGATATAAAAGGAATCATTAAGGTGTAGTAATTAGATGGGGGAGGGGGGAGGAGAGGAGAAAGGAAAACATTGGGTGGATCAAGTCTAAGATATTGATGTTTTTGATTCCACCGTTTTTTCTTTTTTTTAATTGAATAAAAGGTTTAAAAACATTTACTGCAATTAAGATTGCTTGGCAAAGGACCAGTTTTCTTCAGTGATACGACCTCTAAGAACGGGGATTTCAGTACCAGGAACGTAAACATCTTCGAAAAGAATCTTGGGGTCGGCTTCAGGGGCAGGGGAAGCATCGGCTTCGGCGGCTTCGGCATCGACTAAAGTTCTAGCATCCTTATCAATTTGCTTTAATTCAGCTTCGGTGGCAATACCGAAATCGATCAAACGGGTCTTAAGACCGGCGATGGGATCGTTGGAAGAACGCATGTGTTGAATTTCTTCTCTGGTACGGTAAGTGGTACCGGGATCAGACATGGAGTGACCACCATAACGGTAGGTTTCAAATTCAATGACAAGGGGACCCTTACCAGAGGAAGTCCATTCCTTAGCAAACTTGGAGGCTTGGTAAACGGCAACAACGTCCATACCGTTAACCTTAAGACCGGGGATGTATTGACCACGTTCGTAGTACTTGGTTAAAGCGGAAGAACGGTTAGCAGCGGTACCCATACCGTACTTGTTGTTTTCACAAACGAAAACACAGGGTAAGTTCCAAAGCTTAGCCATGTTGTAAGCTTCGAAGATTTGACCTTGGTTAGAGGCACCATCACCGTAAAGGGCGAAACAGGCCTTATCAGATTGGTTCTTGTACATGTGAGCAAATGCTAAACCGGCACCGACGGGGACTTGGGCACCTACAATACCGTTACCACCGTAGAAACCACGGGTAAACATATGCATAGAACCACCCTTACCGTAAGAGACACCACAACGCTTACCTAATAATTCACCGAGGACGGACTTAATGGAAGCACCACGCATGTAGGCGAAACCGTGACATCTGTAAGAGGTAATAACGGAGTCATCGGGGTGAAGAGCGTGTTCCATACCAACGGCAACGGCTTCTTGACCGGTAGAAAGATGACAGAAACCTCTAATCTTCTTAGCCTTGTAAAGGGCATCAGAGGCCATTTCAAGACGACGGACAGTTACCATATCCTTGTACATTTGGAGTAACTTCTCCTTGGGAAGTTCAACATTGGAGTTAGGGGCTTCAAGTCGGTAAGTTTCGTAAGTTTCTTCGGGAAGTCTGATGGTGAACTATAAGAAGGGAACGTAAGTTAGTATGACAATTGAAGGCTAAACAACATGGCCATATGACCGAGAGTATTATCCGCTATATCCCGAGATCAAACAGGGGTATTACCATAGACAAGACCACTCATCGATAGAGGGGTTGCAGCGTTGGGGGGGGGATGAGAGGCCTGCATACGCGAGGGTCCACGGCACCTTCGGACCGAAGCGCATCAGGGGCCATACCGCCAACGGCGCCAGCAGCTCGGGACGCGCCCCCGAGCGCGCTCAGTCCCGCGAGACGGAGCCAGCGCTCAGGCTGTTTTCGCTGCTGAGCGACCCAGGCTAATCAGAGGCTCGGAACACCAACGCTTATCGCCAGGCCCGACGAGAAAAATAATTAGCGCGTCGGTCACCAAAAAAATAGACAGCCACCAAACCCCCCTGAGAGAGGTCTATCCACCCTCAATTGAACCCAGGATATAGAAATCAAATAACGCCAGTAACCGTGAAAGCGGCCTCGGAAGGCGGACCCGAGATCAAGTTATAGCATAGATAAAAAAATAATAACAGTAGTACTTACGGAAGCTTCGCTAGCGAGGAAGCGAGAACCACCAAGAGCTGATCTCTTAACTTGAGACGAAGCACGACGAATGGAAGCGGCGAGCATGGCGAATAATTGGAGAATAGTTATTTCTGAGTAAACCGAGTACAGTTGAACTAGTCAGGAGCCAGCGATTTATAAGGAAATAAATAAGGAGTGAGTTGAGGAAAGGAAGAAGTTAAGTAGTTCAGAGACGTGGAAGACGACCGGCGACAATGTTAATATAAGAACTGTATTAATCGCGGCTTCGCTTTGGCCTTCTGCGCTCCGTTGAGGGGTAGGGACGGGACGGGACGCGTGAGGAAAGGTGAGGGGCCTCCGTTGCCACGGAGACGGCGGGGCATCCATCGCGTGGGTCACGTGGAATGCAGTTTAGATATTCCTGGGTGAATTTGGGACCATGCGCGCTCCTTCTTCATTAAACAGCCCGTGTAGCCCAATGGTTAAGGCGTTAGACTTCTAATCTGAAGATTGTGGGTTCGACTCCCATCATGGGTGCTTTGTTTTTTGGACTGTTTTTTAGCTCTCGTTGGGAGCTGGTTACGCGCCCTGTGTTTCAGTTTTGCTTGGCTTGATCCCACCCGCTTTCGGTAAATATCACTTCTTTTTACCATGTCCGGCTCTATTCTAGATAATTCTGTGTTTGAAACGCTGCAGCGTGAAATTGAAGTTAATAACATAGCTGTTGAAAACATCAAAGAAAAAGTTGCCAATATAGATGAGGTCTTACGGGTTTATACAGCCCTGTTGAGTCAAGTTCATTCCACGACTCCGGATCAGCTGGATCCCATTGTTCGTGAGTGCTACAATCGTAAAAGTGGGTTGGCCAGTTCACTATCTGGATTAAATCAGGTCCTTGAAGGCAAGCCTGCCCATAAATATAAAGCTCTTTGGAACCAAACTCTACAACAGGCCATCTATATCGTTTTATACATGGAATTTTTATCGGCTATCTCCCGTAGGGCTAATGACCCCATTGAAGATATGTCAAAGTTACTGTTGTCGCCTGAATGGGTATCGGGAATTCTGAAAATTAAGACCACTATAAAGCTTGATAAGGATGTTAAACTTACACAGTCCGCAGTCGAGGATGAATCGCCTAAGTTAATTTACGACCTTGATGATTTAGAAGGTCTTTGGTTCGGTACTGAAGACTACCTACACGCCGCCATCACATTGATTAATGAATTATCGCGCTTATCGGTCAATCTGGTCACTACCATTTCTGTTCGTAATGCCGTTAATAAGGGAGATCCCACTTACAAAAATGAAATTTTTGATGTCCCCGTCATCATTAACAATTTTATCAAACGCTTGCAGGGTGGATTTATGATGTTGAATTTGAAAAATGATTCCTTGCGAAGACGGTTTGATTCTATTAAATACGACGTCAAGAAAACTGAAGATGTTGTTTATGATTTAGCGGTTCGTGGATTGTTATAAGTTTTTATAGTTATAAGATTAATGTAGTATCGAATTTTTTTCACTTGTTACTATCTCAAATAATAGTTTGCGGGGCTCTTCATATGATTGAAACCGACTTATTCATACTCAATGCCAATTATTCTTAACCGGTTGGGCTTTCATTATCCTTGTAGATATCCGGCGCAGGCGATTTCTGTACGTATTCCCGTGCATGTTTAGCAGAACTTGATAACTGCATGGTACGGTAGTACATATATGCTCTTGTAGCGGCCCCGTTACCGCGTAGACATAGTCATAAGGAATATTTCCGTATCTTGATTATACGATCATGTAAAATTATACATACAATATACTGTAAACTAGATCCTTAATAATATGGCCAATCTGATATAGGATCTATAATCTCCTTTTCCACGATAGATACAGGTAGATTGGCCATACCAGGGTTTTTTTGGTTTACTATTGTATTTAGTTGAACCTAGGTAAAATATAAAGACATAAATGTATATATATATGTAAAACCTATTCATTGTAGTATTTTCTATCTATAATATGGGCATTTGCTTTGTTAAATAGAATTTGTATTAAGAAGTAAAAACGTATTTAAACTAATTAAAAGGAAAATTAAAAAGAACGAATAGGATTCCTGAATGAAGTAAAAAAATAGGATATAAATGTCCTAAAAATAGAAGAGAAAAAAAATTTTATACCATGATATTAAATTATTATTTTTTTAAGTAGAATTTTTATTAAAAAGTAAAAACTTATTTAAACTAATTAATAGGAAAACTAGAAAATTTAGGTTTTTTTCTTTTTGTTATACCATGACTAGGTATGCATTGTTTTTTCACTTCTACAAATCTGATCTCTTGGCCCAGTTGGTTAAGGCATTGTGCTAATAACGCAAGGATCAGCGGTTCGACTCCGCTAGAGATCATTTAGCCTAGCTAGCTCAATCGGTAGAGCGTGTGACTCTTAAAATCTTAGCAATAAGAATTAAAGTCATCACAAGGTTGGGGGTTCGACCCCCCCGTTGGGCTAATTCTTTTTGCATATTATTTGCTAACTTCTTGTGGACGCTTATTTCAGTAAAAACAACTCTTTTTTATATCTTATGTTTTTGATATATATTACTGTTTACTTAGCATTAAATCAAAGTTTCATCAAAACAATGGTTTAAAGATATTGCCTGTAACGCTGCTTTTTCAAAATATCAAATAATTCATTGGTTTTATAGTAATGAACATTAGGGATATTTTCAGGGCGTGTTGAGGGCGTGTTAATAGGCTGGAGTGATACCAAATCCTTTTCGCCTGATCCTGGATTACCAGTTGTGGCTCCTGCATGGATGAAAGCTGTAAGAAACTAGGTTGATGCTTCCTATAATGGAGCAGTATCTTTATTTTATTAATTTGATTTTTTACTACACCGATTTCTCTTAATCCCTTTTTTTCTATTTCATATTTATTTAACCACTTTCGGTTTAATAGCTTGAATTAGTATTTAAGATAACAAAAACTATGCTGGATGTTGCACTATTCTAAGCTTTTTTTTAATTTGGATCAAATACTAAGTGTCATAGGATGAATTAGTTTAACGAAATCACCAAATTAGCCAATAAGCTGGTTTGGAAATTTAGCATTGGATATTTGTTATTATTAAATAATATTGGTTTCTTAATTGATTTATAGAATCGGCTATTGGGAGTACGTAAAGCAAAAATGATAGCTAATTTGTGGAATTATCTATATATTAGAGCCCATTATTAATACTGAAAGTAATTGAAAAATATTTGATTATGAGATACAAGTAAAGATTTAGATTACTTTATTTTGAATGGTTTCGTCTTCAATTAGAAAAATATTGCATAGCTTACTAGCCTTTTGTTTTGAACGAGATTTAATATTTCTGCCTTCTATTCCATATAAGGGTATATTAAGTAACTTTTACCTGAAAATCCGTAAGTGGTTATAGTCCATAGGTTTTTTTTTTGGTTGTTGGTTGTCAGTAAACTAAAGTTATTCGTTTTGGAAGATTCTTAAATTACGTTCTAAGGAAGCTATCTATCCTGCTTTCATAAAATTCACCTTAGTTTAGTTATGCGCTTCATAGACTTATAGACACGATTGGTAGAGGTAGTTCTAATGAACTGTGGGTTACTTAATATGCAAAAAATAGGCGTTAGTAACCTTACGGTATATTTAAATTATCTAGTGAACTTGTTCAACTCAGCAAAAGATCTGGATACCATTATCTCGTTCTTACAATACTCCTCTAGGTAATATTCCTTGACCGAGGAAAGAAATCGGTTCCAAACATATTAACAACCAAGCTCATTTGTGGAATCGTCACGCTTTGAGGCTGAATACAATGTGAGAGAAAAGCGTTGTGTCAACAGCCGGATAATATCAAAAACTTTTTCACTCAGCCCAAAATTCCTTCCAGAAATACTTAATGCGTTGACCAATCTCTATGCGAATAGTTGTGTGATGTAAAAATAGTAATATTAATATCGTATATTAAACTATACTATTTATATCACTTAGATAAGTTAACGTATAGTAACTCAAATCCCAAAAATATGTTTAATGATAAAGTATCATCAAATGTTTTATAGCTATATTTTAATGTTTTATTTTTCATTTTTCCATTTTTCGGTTTTCATGTTTTTTTGTTTTTTTCTCAAAGGTTTTATTCTGATTCTCTAGAATTTTGGGAATTTAGTTCCATAAGGTAAAGAATAAAAGAAGAAAAATGAATAAACTACGATACGTACAGAGAATAAGGTTCTAAAAGTTGACACCATAATGGAAATAAATTATGTTATTCGTTCTTATATTTATCTTACAATATCCTCCTCCTATTCCCAAAAAATTCAGCTTTTTAAGTTTGCCATATCTCTAACATCAAGGTATATGGAATAAGCCTTTCAAGAAATTGGTATTTTGGCCGAGTTGGTCTAAGGCGCCAGGTTAAGGTCCTGGTCTCTTCGGAGGCCTGGGTTCGAATCCCAGAGATATCACCATTTCTTCTTGGTTCGATGGTCTAGTTGGTCATGGCATCTGCTTAACACGCAGAACGTCCCCAGTTCGATCCTGGGTCGAATCAAGCTTTTCTTTTTTTACTCCTCGTGGCTACGAATTCTTTCAAAAATTTGCGGGCTTGTCGTGCGAATCAGGGATTTGCTAATCAACCTTTTGCAAACCACCACTCCTCTCCAAATGCTATTTGCTGATTAGATGATAAGAAACATCAAAAAATAGAACAAACCGAGGGTAACCAATTCCACAGATTAATTTTTATCCCGTATATATCTATTCTGGCAAGAAAATATGTCATCCTCTTTCCCTTATTCTGTCGGTGAAGAACCAGTCTACCAATTTCTCATTGTCATTTGTTAAGATTTGTGTTTCCACAATATACCCCTCTTTGTGAGGACAATTGTATCGTGTGACCTGTTGTTTTCAATCCAGGAATAATATCCGTAGGAGCATCGCAAAGAGGAAGTCACTAACTTTAGATATAGCTAGAAAATGATCTTTTATATCGATTCGATTCCCTCACCATATCTTTTTGATCTGTTAAAGAGTGATAGAGTAGCGGATCGCTAAAGTATAAATACAAGTTATTTATTTTAGATGGTGCTTTGCGTTGTTTTAATTAACTAATTAACCTTAATCATATTAACAAGCAAATTATTGATATTCCGTCACTCTTATCGGCGTTATATCTTCCTCTTCAAACAAGGAAGTAATTCCCCGAATCACTGCTTTTAGTGTATCTACGAGATTAGCACATTTCAAAAAAACAAACCAAAACCGCAGGCGACGATCAAGTTGGGTCATTAAGATCAATCAACTTTTCTTTCTTTTTAAGCTAAGGATGAGATAACCAGTATACTCAGAAGGTTTTGTTACTTCAAAATCTTTCTAAAAAGTTAACAAAAATTAGGCCAGCATCCCTAAAAACAAGGGAAAGTCAAAAAAACTAGGTCTTACCCGGATTCGAACCGGGGTTAACGGAATCAAAATCCGTGGTGATAACCAACTACACTATAAAACCAAAATTTGTCACTTTGTAAGCAACTTGCCTCAAGCCGGAGTCGAACCGACGATCTTAGCATTACTAGTGCTACGCCTTACCAACTTGGCCATCAAGGCTTGGTAATTTTTGAAAATCAAATTAAATTGAAGTATATATCAGGGATTAAATTCGGGTGAAATTAGGATTTCTGATGCTTCAAGAATGGAAACGATTAATAATAAAAGAAGCAAAAGTGGTTGAATATAAAAGTAAAAGTATGTGATTCAAACTAATATCATGAGGATGATAGCATAATTTTCTTTCTTTTTCTTCTTCTTATCTATCTAGGATTTTTATATCCTAATTCTTACTTCATTCAGGAATCTTATTCACT
This sequence comes from Nadsonia starkeyi-henricii, assembly GCA_030560865.1. NCBI lineage: Eukaryota > Fungi > Ascomycota > Dipodascomycetes > Dipodascales > Nadsonia > Nadsonia starkeyi-henricii. The sequence goes on along the minus strand of JAKTWC010000047.1, from coordinate 41,009 downwards.
CTTTTTAGTTTTCCCGTTAATCTAGTTTAAATACGTTTTTACTTCTTAATAAAAATTCTATTTAAAAAAAATTCCCAGAAAACCGCACCTACTACATCTATCCATCATTAAATTATTAAACGTCTACCACTACCATAAACATTCATTTTGAATAGGTTTTATATATGCCTACCAATTGAGGGTTTTTAAAACAAAAGGATAGACTAATTTCTTGCTAATTTTCTGAAGCAAAGAGATATTCTGAAATCCGGGTTTTAAAACAATTGAGTAAAGATACTATTTCGGACTTTGTGGAATTTATCACAGTATGCCCAAACGGCTTCTGTATGTCCTGAGCTTTACGTTTAGGGTTCTGAGGAGGGGGGGGGGGGGAGAAGGAATGATTTGGAGAAGTTTCGAAATTATAATCTTCATCATAATATAAAGGGTTATTCTCCGCGCAATGCCTTCTAATATGGGATAGAATACGTCCCCCAACAAGAAATGGAAGTTTGAAATGTTTTGTAAACCTCACCGGAGGAGTAGCAGGGGGAACTGATGCGGAAACTGTACCATTGTGGTCGAGTTGATCAAAAGATAACTAATTTTCGCTACGATATTTTTAAAGTGATCCCGGGTTTCTTCAAGAAATCCATAAAAGGTTTAAAATCCTCTAAAGTGACAACATCAACTTCGTAAACTCTGAATCTTGGACCCAATCCCTTGTAGTTAACAATAGGGGGGTTTGACATGGGTTAGGGTTGATATTTATAATTCTGCTTACTTCTTAGATTGATAACAAAATACACAACCGTTTTTACAGATTGAAAAAAAATTGGAGTTGAGAAAGATAAGTGTGGAGTTGTTCGTTTGATTGAAAGTGACAAAGACTGACGAAAATTGAAATCTACTACCGCTAAGCTGGTGCCTAGATATCTTGGAATGAGCTTAGTGAAACGGTATGTATTAATATATAAAAGGGATATGCGAGAAGCTACCGATTGATCTCAATCAGAACTGGCTGACAAGAGTGACAAGCGTAATGAATAAAAAGATAATCGTAGAAATGTATAATAAAATAAAATAGAATAAAATATGCAATCTATCATTTAGTTTTGAAGCTTCAGTTTTAGTTAAAATTCCAAGGGGTTACCCTTGGAATCTTCAACCCTGCGGAAGAATTCCTTTGGCAAGAACCCCGATTGATCACCTTCAGTAAGGATGACGTTATTACTAGATTTAAAGAATCGAATGCCATGGGCGAGGGCCCGGGGGATATCGATATAAATAAAGACCGTACATGTCTTTCTCATACCACTGGTAACGCCCTCTTCGCCCAATTTCCCGGGAGCTAAATGAATATGAACCCGATTCATCTTAGACAATCCACCCGAAGATTTAATAAGGTCCCATTGTTTAAAGTAAGTACCATGAATGACATCGAACGGGAAATCGGCTTCAGTCAGTAAAGGTTCCAACAAGAGATCAGTGGCAGTTGTCAAGGAGTGACCCTGATTAGCACGAATGAACCAACCATAAAGGGTGGCCAAGGGGTTGGGATTCTTAGCCGTGGGGTTTACAGGGGGGGTATTTTCATCGTTAACCTTGGCCAAATCATGGATCAAGGTGAATCGATTCTTATCGTTGGTATCAACGATACGTTGCACGTCTTCAAACGTAAACTTTTGGCTCTTGATCCGACTAGTGCCCATGAGTTCTACCACTGAAACGTAGCCCTCCGAGTCCATATGAAGGCCCTCCTTTTCCGCACCGTGACGTAGCACGTAGGAGAGCGCCTTGGACAACTTAGTGTCCGGGGTATCGGCGGGCCGTTTCCCCCGAGGCTTGGGCTTAGAAGCGTCCGCGGGGGTCTTAGGGGTATTAGAGGTAGTGGTACTAGGGAGGATATCACTCATGGTAGCGAGAGACAGAGATATATATATATATATTTACACAGACAAACAAAAAAACACACAGAGCAAGAAGTATACAAAGATATACAGCTATGACCGCCAGACCCACACCGGCGCAGGCGAGACAAGATCGATCGCAGGAGAGGCCGATGGCGACGCAGGCCAGCGGCGAGTGCGCTGCGCAGCGACGGTTATGCCACAGGTGTCACGGCGGCGTGCGGGCCTGAAAAGGCCCAGACGAACGAGGATTTGAAGCAACCGCCGACGGAAATCCCTCCAACGCCCCGAAAGCTTCGTTCACGTTTTCTGCGATTTGTTCACCCTCAGCGTTTCTGGCCAGCCTTCGCACCCCCGTTCGCATCTGTTCGTCCACCGCGTTATCCCTGACGGTCCCAATCGCGACCCGTATTCTCTCCCAGCGACCGCGTGCCCCCCGAGTTGTTTCGCAGCCTGGCGTCTGATTAAATCGGTATATTTATTTATTTATTTATATTTATTTATTTTTTACCTCGCAGCTTATTTATTTTCTCGATCCCCCCACCCCCCACGACGCGTGCCCACCGGTCTCAACTACTGCCCGCCCCTCCATCTTACGTGTCTCAGAGTGGTGCCAATTGATTCCTAAATATCAGGCCGCCTCTTTGACATTTTTTTATTATTATTCGTCTTTGTTTTCACGACGCGAGTTGGTCACGTCTTTTATCCGCGGTTTAATTCGATCGCCCTACTTTAACGATTATTCCGATCCATCATGAGTTACAATAACGAGAATAACAACCCTAACGGTTCAAATATTATTATTAATAGTAATAACATTAATAATAATGATAATAATAATAATAATAATAATAATGATACTAATGATAACAACAATTCGGCTCAGGGGTTTACACCCCAATTCAGCCAATCATCGGTCCCTGCTCCCCATACTGCGACCTCGGTTGAGAACAATATGTCTGTTCCTGCCTCGAACCAGACTAATAATTCTACTCAGGACGGTACCTCGTCTAATTTCAATGCCGAACCCCAATACGGTAACCAAGACCAGTTCCAACCTTTAGCCCCTTCGCAGGGTCAGGGCCAATCCTTTTCTTCCCTCCCCGGCCAATCCTTCGGTAATGAACCTTCAAAGGGCTACAATCAGGAGCCGCAACAGTATAATAATAGTCTCCAACAGCCTTTAGTTCAGGATTACAATGATTATCCCAATAGTAACCAGAATAACCAAAATAGCCAAAATAACCGTGTAGCTTCGGCTTCTTTTATTGATGGACAACAACAACACCAACAACACCAACAACAACAGTTTCAACAACCCCAACAACAGTTCCAACAACATCAACAGTTCCAACAACAACATCAGTTCCAACAACAACAGCACCAACAATTTCGCCCCTCATATAATGGTGATATGAACGAGCACCAACAATTTGCTGAACTGCAACAATTTGCTCCTATGCCTGAGCCCATTATCGTTAAAAAGCCCGTGATTATCGCCAACGTTCCCCACCCTGAAACCACCGGACACGTCCAACTCCTCTTGATGAGATGGAAGGCATTAAAGGCCCAAAATATCAAGGAAGAGGACCACCCGGAACTCGCCGGGATTGCCTATAATTTGCATCGTCTCGTGAAGGAGCAAAAGGAGTACGGCGATCGTTTGGTTGAGCTTCGATTGGCGCGTGAAGAAAGAAAGCGCCAACAGGACCTGGACTTGAAACAACAGGCTAGTAAATTGAATACCTTGCGGACTCAAATTGACGCGTTTAAATTACTTTCGCATAATTTAGATCTCCCCACGGCTACTATCGATGCCCTGGTCAAGACTTCCAGTTATGGTGTATCGGCCACCGATGTGTGTCAACTTCAAAAAACACCCAAGGCAGCTGTCGTAGATAACAATACTGAATCCGATAATAAATTAGAATTAGCTGTGCCTAATGATCTTTCGTTTGAGGAAAGAACGGCGCGTATGGATGTCCCCCCAAGTGGTGGGTTCGTTACCGACCGCGCCACCGGTGGCTTACATGAGCGGATCATCAGTAATCGAATCACGCAAAGAATTATTGAATTGGAAAGCCTGCCCTCCAATTTGGGTACGTTGAATATCCAGGATACGGCCTTGGACCCCTATGATGCCATTGCTAAGGACGCCGATAATCTCAAGGTAAAGGCAGTGGTTGAATTGAAGTCCTTGCGTCTGTTGACTAAACAAAAGAGCTTGCGTCAGCATTTGGTTTGCAATACCGCGGCTAACTCGAATAACGTCTACGATAGCGTGACTAACCGTATCATTCATCGTCGCCCCCGAATTCACTCGGCTAATGATATTCGTATCACTGAGGAATTAGAACGCCAACAACGTCTGGATAAGGAAATGAAGGAACGTCAAAAGCATTTTGCTTATGTCAGTAGTATTTGTCATTTCAGTCAGTCGGTATTAGGTGAATCACGTCTTAAGCATTCGCGTAAGTTATCCCTCGGTAGATCGGTTTTATCCATGCACGCCAATATTGAACGTGAAGAGTCTAAACGTATCGAACGTACCGCTAAACAACGTTTGATGGCCCTTAAGGCTAATGATGAAGAAGCCTATATTAAGCTGTTGGATCAAACTAAGGATACCCGTATTACCCATCTTTTGAAACAAACCAATTCGTTTTTGGATTCCTTAGCCGAGGCCGTCAAGGTCCAACAACGTGAAGCCAATAATATGTTAACTCCCTATAGTAAGGTGAGTGCCGCGACCGCCGATGGTGAAGTCATGGTACAAGACCCCGAAAAGATTGATTATTACGAAGTGGCGCATAAGATTAAGGAAACGGTGACTGAACAACCCTCGATCTTAGTCGGGGGTAGATTGAAAGAATACCAAGTTAAGGGTCTTCAATGGATGGTTTCCCTTTATAACAATAATCTTAACGGTATCTTAGCCGATGAAATGGGTTTAGGTAAGACCATTCAATCGATTTCCTTGATTACTTATTTAATTGAATCCAAGCGACAACCGGGTCCTTTTTTGATCATTGTGCCCCTGAGTACTTTGACCAATTGGACGCTGGAATTCGAGCGTTGGGCGCCTAGTGTGAAGAAGATCGTTTATAAGGGTCCACCTAATTCGAGAAAGGCATACCATGGACAAATTCGTAGTGGTAATTTCCAAGTTCTTTTGACTACTTACGAATACATTATTAAGGATAGACCTATTCTGTCTAAGATTAAGTGGGTTCATATGATTATTGATGAAGGTCACCGTATGAAGAATGCAAACTCCAAGCTGAGTAACACGCTTACCACGTATTATCATACTAGATACAGACTGATTTTGACCGGTACCCCCTTACAAAACAATTTACCTGAACTTTGGGCGCTGCTTAATTTCGTATTACCCAAGATTTTCAACTCGGTCAAGACGTTTGATGAATGGTTTAATACTCCGTTTGCCAATACCGGTGGTCAAGATAAGATTGAATTGACCGAAGAAGAAACGCTTTTGGTCATTCGTCGTCTTCATAAGGTGCTTAGACCCTTCTTATTGCGTCGTTTGAAGAAGGACGTTGAAAAGGATCTGCCGGATAAGATTGAGACCGTGATCAAGTGTAAGATGTCGGCGATCCAATCTAAGATGTACGGTCAAATGCTGAGACATAATGCCATTTTCACCGGTGAGGGTAGCATGGGTGCCACCAAGAGCGGTGTCAAGGGTCTTAATAATAAGGTTATGCAACTGCGTAAGATCTGTAATCATCCGTTTGTGTTTGAGGAGGTTGAAAATATGTTGAACCCGAGCAAGCAAAATAACGATATTCTGTGGCGTACGGCCGGTAAGTTTGAATTACTGGATCGTATCTTACCCAAGTTCAAGGCCACCGGCCATCGTATCTTGATGTTTTTCCAAATGACCCAAGTCATGGATATTATGGAAGATTATTTGCGACTCAAGGGCTTACAGTATTTACGGTTAGATGGTTCGACCAAGGCCGATGACCGTACGGAATTACTTAAATTATTTAATGCCCCCAATTCGCCTTATTTCGCCTTCTTATTGTCCACGCGTGCCGGTGGGTTGGGTCTTAATTTACAAACGGCTGATACCGTTATTATTTACGATACCGATTGGAATCCTCATCAGGATTTACAGGCGCAGGATCGTGCGCATCGTATTGGTCAGACCAAGGAAGTACGTATCTTGCGTCTTATCACTGAGGATTCGGTTGAAGAGGTCATTTTACAGAGGGCGCATGCCAAGTTAGAAATTGACGGTAAGGTTATTCAAGCCGGTAAGTTCGATAACAAGTCCACGGCCGAGGAGCAGGAGGCGTTCTTACGTAACCTGTTGGAAGCCGAGGAAAACAAGCGATTGGCCAAGGAAGAAGACGATGAGCTGGATGATGAGGAACTCAATGATCTCTTGGCCCGTTCGGAGGAAGAACGAATTTTCTTTGGACAAATGGATCAAGAACGACTCAAGAGCGATGACTACAATAAAGATCATCCGCGGTTATTTACCGATGCCGAATTGCCCGATACTTATACGGTTGACATTGCCAGTCGTTTGGAGCCCGTTAAGGAGACTAATTTGGGCCGTGGGGCTCGTGAACGTAAGGTTACGTTCTACGATGATGGTCTTACGGAAGAACAATGGTTGGATGCCATTGATGATGATGAGGATTCTATCGAGGCCGCCATTGAACGTAAGAAGCGTCGCATAGCCAAGCGTGAGTCCAACAAGGCCAACCGTGATTCGCTCGAAAGCGATGATGAGGATGAGGAAATTGACGACGGAGCCGTGAATGGTGATGAGGACGATGAGCATATTGATGAGGGTGACTTTGTGGATCCTGATACCATGGACGTGGACAATGACATACCCGGAGGACGGGCCACTTCTAAGCGCGACCGTAAGGGTCGTGCTGTTGTCGATAATGATAATGATGATGATGATGATGACAATAGATTAGTCAAGGCTGAGGATGATGTCGTCAAGCCTCCGCCTCGTAAGAAGTCGCGGGGCCGTCCTGTGAAATCGGACATTAACGGTAGCTTTGGCGCTGAAGATAAACAACAACTTACCGCTGATTGTGAAGCGTTATTAGATGCCGTCAATCAGGCGCGTGAAACCGTTAGTAGTGAAGCCGGAGCTGATGCCGACGCTGGTGCCGACGCTGAGGCGGAAGCAGGCACTGTCCCCGGACGTTATCTCAATGAGATTTTCCTCAAATTGCCCTCGAAACGATTATACCCGGATTATTATATCCTAATCAAGCAGCCGATCGCCATTGACGTGATTAAGAAGCGGATCAAGTCCGGTAATTATGCCACGCTCGTGGATTGTAAGTACGATTTTGACCTGATGTTTGAGAATGCCATGACTTATAATGAGGAAGGGTCGTTTGTTTACGAGGATGCGATGACGTTAAAGAAGATCGTACAAGATGTTTTTGATTCATTGAATACCGCTAATTGATGTATAAACAAATAAATAAACAAACAAACAAAAAAATATATATATATATATATACAAATATTATAATAAAGATAAAAATTTGATTCTATTCATCTATTTATTCTCTGATATATAATTTTTTTTTATCGTCTACCGGGGCCCTTGGGTTTAGCGAATCTCAGTCTGGACGAGCCGGTGGCCGGTGATGACTTTGTAGCGGCGGCGGCAATTTCGGCGATTAAATCCGATTTAATTTCATCGAGATCATCGGCCTCCAGAACGCGGGCGATCTTAATACCTTGACTCTGGATCCACGATATAAGGCCCTGCTTATTTGAAGCGTAAATCATTTTAGCGCGAATGGGCGCCGTGGGTGGACAATTATAGCCAAACCAAACGGTGGCATTTTGGCGTAAGAGCGTATACTGTGGCGATTGGCTACTATCGGGGGAGTTTGATGATGATAATTCCTCGAGGGTGATATTGGATTGGGCGCCAATTAAATGAACGGTTTCGGACGATAAGTCAATATTCAACGATATGGTATCGAATCGCTCGCTATCGTCATCGTTGTTGTTGTCGGAGCTTGAGGCGAATTGAGCCACCGCGGCTTCAACGTCAGATTCAACCGCTAATTTCAACCCACCACTATTACCATTACCACTACCCACAGCGCCAGAAGACCCAGAATTAGATGAGTATAGATTACCATTGGCCCTACTGTGCACAAACTGGGCGGTATCCAATAACTGTCCCTGTTGAAGATCCCGACGGTGTCGTTCTTCGGTGGTCAGGGGCGCCGCACCGTTCAAATTCACAATCGTGTCTTTCCAACCACTCGGGGTGAGTTCGGAGGGATGGGAAAACGTAAACACATTAGAGCTGAATAATTCCTTACCGCCGAGATCGTGGAGTAATTGTGAAGTAGTGGCCGCATAAACCATCTTGGTTCGCGTGGCCGCGTTATCGGGGATATAAGCCACAAAGGCCAACTTTTTGGTGGTGGTAATACAAGAAGAAAAAGACCCCGAACCATGGCTATGACTATGACTATCGGTGGTATTCAAAATCACGTAATAAGCCGTTGTATCGTCAATGATATTAGCAGTGGACAAGTGATCTAAAGTCGAGTCCAAGTCGGGCTTATGGCCAATGGTTTGGCTTACTTGAACGCATTCATCGCGGATTTCAAGCAACAGCGCACGATGATGGGCCGAGGTGGTAAAGGCGTAGAATTGGTCCAGGGCATCCCTGGTAGCTGTGGAAGGTTAGACAAGGATTAGAGACAGACACACTTAGGGTGATGGGGGCACATACCAGTAATACCGGATTGAGTAGACATGTGATGATGGCGCGATAGCGATATCGATGCGATGATAACTATGGCGATGGCGATGGTGATGACGATGCGTATGGATACGATTTGGGATTACGTAATGGGACCCATGAGAAATGCTAGATAGTGGCCAGATATAGTATAGTGGGAGAATGACGTGATCTCGGAATAAACCGGCGAAAAAGCCGTCATTATCCCAAAAATCTCGGAAGTTGGATGAACCGGCACGGCGGATTCAACGATTAATTGAGAATTCCAAATAGGAAAAATAATTACATAATGCATATCATGAATGATAACGAGAATTAGTATATTCCGGTAAACGTAAACTAATGAACAGACTAAATAAACAAATAAATAAAAAACTAAACAAGACAAGACAAAAACCGAACAGAACAAAATCAATTAAAATAAAAATTAAAAACCATTTTTTATATTCATCAGTACATGCGTTTCATTAAAACATTAAATTTTGGGGGGGAAGGAGGGGGGGGAAGGAGGGAAAGAAGGATTATAAGGGAGATGATTCATTTTTTTTCTTCTTTTCATTTTTTTTTATCAGATTAATTATCAGATTAATTATTCTTCAAAGGTAGAGGCTTGGGAACCAATAAGGGGGGCCTTATCAAGGACCTTTCTGGCGTATTCGTAAACGGTAAATGTAACGGCTTGACCGGGGGCAACACGACAGATACGGGGGGTAATACCCTTGTATAAGGCCTTGGCACCTTCTTCCTTGACTAAAGTACGGGCAATTCTAACAAAACGCTTGGCACCGGATTCGGTACCACCTAATTCACGTTGCATACGGGTCTTAATAGTATCAATGGGGGCATTGGATAAAGGACCGAGGGCACCGGATATTAAACCAATGATGGAAGTTTGCCAAGAGGGAAGGGTAGCACCGTGTTGGGGTTGCATGTCTTGTAAACGGGCCTTTAATTCAGAGTAAACGGTGAAGTTAACACCTTGGTTGGTGGCTTGACGGGCGGCGGTAAGAACGACACCACGGTATAAGGTGGAAAACCCTTCTTCTCTAATAATGGTGTAAACACAGTGACCGGCGTTACGGTACTTGGGTTGAGACAAGGGATCACTAAGGGAATGTCTTTGGGCTTGCAATCTAATCTTGACGACTTCCATAGGGTTAACAATAAGCACGGCTTCGGTAGTACCGGCACCGACACCGGCCATGAAGGTACCCCAAGTGGCAATTTTACCATCGACGGGGGTGAGTAACTTCTTGTAGTATTCGTAGGTGGTGAAACGAATGGCCATCTTGGGCACAATACCGGTAACGACGGCACCTAAACCCTTGTAGAGGGAAAGGGGCGATTCCTTCTTGGCGATTTCGATACCGGTTCTAATGAAGCCACTGGCCTTGACATTGGGATCCTTAGACTTGACTTGCAATTGCATACGGACCTTGATGGTATCCAAGGGGTGACAGGAGAGGGCTTCCATAAGACCGGCGAAACCACCGGCTATCAAGTCAACGGCGACATTCTTCTTTTGGGGTTGTTGTTGTTCAGCAGCGGGAGCCATTTTCGGTAATAATTGTCTGTTGGTTGGTTGGTTGAATTAAATTTAACGTTCTAAAATGTTATTTCTAGATAAGCCCGCAAAAAATATGTATATATAAAGGAGGGATTTAGGGAGGGGTATTTAAAAAATGAGGGTAGAGATGATTCCAAATACGGGGAGCAATTGGGGGTAATTGAGCCAGGTGGGAAATCAAGAAAACACAAACAAGGGATATACGGTATACGGATCGAGCACACGCGATTTATATACGAAGGGGAGCCGAGACGATGAGTAACTGGTGGGCGGGAGACAGGGAGGCAGAGAGAAGAAAGAAAGAAGAGAGGGAGGAGGTCATAGTGGAGCGAGCCGAAGCGGAATATTTATATGATCTCCAGGGGCCAGCCCAGGCGGGCAGCGGAAGCGGAAGCGGGCAGCCAGCGAGCCCAGCGGCCAGCGCAGCGCAGTTCAGGGCGTGGAGCCCACGGCGTGCGACGTAGTTTAGAGCTGGGGGCATCCTGCGCAGACACAGACACAGACACAGACACAGACACAGACACAGACACAGACACAACTAATACACACACACCCACAACTAATCGTGCATAGACACATAACTGGCGCAGCAGGGCGTAGAGTCAGGCCGTTGGGGGGCAGTCGGGGCGTGTAATCGCCGGCGCTGGCCACTCACGGGCCGAGGCTGGCGCGGCCCACGCTGCGATGGTGCGATTCCGGAGTAACGCCCGCGGCGGCGCGGCGGCCCACGCACGCCAGACGCGCCTCGGCTGGCGGGCCATTTACCCCGGATTTCGGCGTGTGGCCGGCGGCGTGCCTGGCCGTCCCGGCGCATTATCGTGCGGAGCGGACCGTCGTGGGCCGTATCTGGGCTCTGGGCTCCAGCGGCCCTTCAGGCTCCCTTGGCCCAGTCTCAGCGCAGTGGCCAGCGCCATTGTCACTGCCAAGCCTTAGCTGCCTTAACTGTCTTAACTGTCTTGTAACTGCCTTAGTAACTGCCTTAGTAACTGTCTTGTAACTGCCTTAGTTACTTTTTCTTAGTAACTTTTTCTTAGTAACTTTTTCTTAGTAACTTTTTCTTAGTAACTTTTTCTTAGTAACTTTTTCTTAGTAACTGCCCTACTTCGCCCGCGCTGCTCTTGGCCTGGCCTGGGACGGTTTGCTTTATTTTTTTCTTTATTCTTTTGCCTTATTTTTTTGCTTTATTTTTTTGCTTTATTTTTCCTCTTCCGCTGTTTTCATTATGCCGTCTGAGAGGCCCAGGGATGATCCGGGCTGGGACTCCCGCTAATCCGTCTCAGCCCGTCTCAGTTTGGGTGTCTTTCTGTCTCCGTTGGCCCTCAACCGCATCTGATTATTATTATTATTATTATTATTATTATTACTCCCTCCCACTCGACTTGCACACCCACCGACGCAACTTTATTCCATGCCTTGGGCCATCTCACGCCCCAGATGAGCCTTGACACTCCCGCCGACGCCCAGATCAGATCCCGTCCATCCGAACCCTGGCTTATGTACATCCTTCCCCAACATTTGCTTAGTTATTTCTTTATTTAGCCATTTATTTATTTATTTATTTAGCCATTTATTTATTTATTTATTTAGCCATTTATTTATATCTTCATTTATTCGCTCATTTGTTTATATATCCTATATATTTCACATGCACAAATCATTATTATTACTATTATAATTATTACTATTCCTATAGTTCTTACATACATTTACTCATTACAAATATTTATCCCGTCAACTCATGTCACATACCTGCATCGCTCGGTAGCGGCAACGGCCTCGCTTCTAATTAGAGGGGCCAACGCCTTAACCTCGGGATCGTACTTTCTCTCACCGACACTCACTCCCTTTTTTATCATCGTTTATTCCGTCTTCCGACCCCCTCGCTGACTCAGCCTTGTCACGATAACACAATACCTCTTTCATTTTTTGATGGCTCTGTGCTTTTATTTTTTAAGTTTACCCTTGTTTTAGGAAGAAAAAAAAGGAACCCCCCGTTTCTAACGAGCCGGTAAACCTAACTTTAATTATTAGTGTCTTTTATTTTTGTTTACTTATTTTCATTTGTTCATTTATTCATCATTATTCGTACATATACATAGACAATCCCCCCACACATAATTGTAAACTCTATTTTTCATTCATTCAAAAACCCGGGGTAGCTCTTTGGCGATATACTCCTGAGCCAATTGACTCAATCGCTCCATTGTGGCATTGTCATCCTCAGCGGACGCCTCTGGCTTCACACTATGGTCATCATCACCCTTCTTGGCGCAGAATTCACTATATAATTGTCGACTCACCGTTTGATTGATATGAGTATATTGAGGCTTGGTAATTATTTCCGATTGATATAATGGTCGTAAATTATCCCTTACCACTTTTTGAATCTTGACCTTTTGGTTGTAGTCTAGTTTGGTCGAAGGCGCCGGGGGTGATAGCGGAGCACACTTGGCCGAGAGAGTGGACGAGGCAGTGGCCGAGGCAGACATCGATGTACTATTAGACGATGTCGATGATGTCCCCATATTATTACTACTACCACTACTACTACTACTACCACTGCTGCTGCTGTCATTTTTACTACTGCTACCACCTCTATCACCTCGAATGTTCTTAATAAGGCTTGTCACTAATTTAGGTCGCTGAAATGGTTCAGTCTCGGGGTTTATTCTCCGAGGATAATCATCTTCGTGATCTCTTGGCAGCTGCTGCGGCGGCTGTTGTAGTTGTTGTTCACCGCGAGGGGGAGGCGGCCTAATAGGCCTCTTTAATTTCCGACTACTATGATCTTCATTAGACTCTCTTTGTCGGGACCTTGATAACGACGGCGTTCTTGCTCTAGATGATGATGATCCCACATTATTATTTCCCGCCTGGGTGAAATCGCGGGCTTGATCAAACATATCCCACGCGCGGCGCTCCTCGGGAGTTATCTCAATCCGACGACCTGGGAATAATTGAATCGCTCCAGAGTTCGGGTTGAAACTGTTATTATTATTATTATTATTATTATTATTATTATTACTAGACTCCATAATCCCTTGTTCTCGACGCGTGCGTTGCATGGCCTGTCTTGTTTCGTAAAGCCCCGATGCGTAGACGTGATTATATCGATAATCCTGCGCCGTACGACCTCGAGTCATCGTGTAGAAATTGTTATTATTATCATTATTATTATGATTATTATTAGACCAGAGAAACTGAATCAGCGAACTTCCACTGAGGTTGCCGGTATTTCCATCGCGGTATGATCCACTTAGAACATCGGGCGACATCGACGACAAAGACCGAGACCTCGATCGTGTAGTGATCCGACCGCCCAGACTCCGCGTTATCAGTCCATTTGGGCCAACTCGCGTGACCGAGGATGCTGGAGTTGTTGTTGTCGTTGTCGTTGTTGTTGAATTAATGGTTGACCTCAGCGATGGCGTGGTCCGCGTACGTGCGCGACCCCGTCTCATAGGTGGCGTGTGACCTCTGATTCCACCACGACCCCTAACTGCACCACGACCACCTCCATTATTATTATTGTTGTTGTTGTTAACCAATCTATCCAAAGTCTCAAGATTAATATCGGCCATGTTGGCCCCATTGGCCATTTCGATCTCACAGGTTGGACAAAACCAGTCCCCCGTGGGCACGGTGGCTATGCCCAAACAAGACATGTGCAGACAATTATTACAACCGTCACAGATCAGCAGTTCATGCTCCAGGGCCCCGGAATCACAAATCACACAATCACCTAATTCATCGGCGGGGATCATGGCCAAATGAGCATGAATCCGATTAGGATGGTCCTGGTAGTATATCGGGTCCAAAAGGGAAATGTCTAGCAGGGATTGTTCATATTCTAGGGAATCCGGCATGGGCGCCTTACGATCCTCAACCGTATACGACTGGATTATTTCATAACCAATTCCATAACCAATTCCAACGCCAACTTCCCCGGGTATTCTTCCTACCGCGCGGTCAGTTTGAATTATTTCAATCACATTAAATGACTCCCGACACGCGGGACAACTATTGGTGCGCTCCGACCAGGTCTTGATGCAAAAATTGTGGAATAAATGTCCACAGGGTAATTTGGCAATTAACTCCAACGGTGAACCAACGGTGGCGGTATTATCGACGGCATCGTTGGCGTTAACTAATTCGTCTAAACAAATCACACATGATTCGTTGTAAGTCGTGGTCGTGGTCGTGGTCGTGGCCGTCGTAGTAGTCTTACTGCTAATAGTGGTAGCTTCGGGACCGCTGGCGCCAGCCTCGATTTGAATAACCTCTGCCTCGTCGCAGCGTGGGTCTTCAGTAGGCAAGCTCATGTTAAAACCAGTCCCCGCCGTGTATATTTCATTTATCTCTCTATACACAATAAAAAGAAGAAAAGGAAATGAAAGAGAGATGTGAACTGAGAATGGCTTAGAAATGGCTTTCCAAAGTGAATCAAAACCAAACCTGTAACCCCCAGACAGATGCAGCAACCAAATCCCACGTTAAATTATCTAATACCGCGTCTTTTACAAATGGAAATTTACTATTACAAAACACAGTGGAAACGAAAGAAGCCAAAGTCAAGCTATTCTGTTATTGAGGAAACCATATTTTTTTATACATAAAATTAATTCATTTATTTACTTTTATGATTATTATTTGAAGCGATATTCAAAAAAAAACTGAACGTAAAGAGGAAACAACAACCATAGTTTAAATAATTCTTTATTTACTAAGAAAGCAAAAAGACACAGAAATTAAACTTCATTTAAACTTCAGCTAATTCTCTAAGACGTCTGATGGTAGATCTAACGGTGGTAGCAGCAGAGGTGGAAAGAGTGTAAGCACCGCCGGCGAGGGTCTTGTTACAAGACTTGCAGTCCCAGATACCGGTAGCGTTTCTCTTAATGGTCTTCTTACCACAGAAGGGGCATTGGTAAGAAGCGTGTTGTTGAATTTCAAGCTTCTTACATTGACGACGAAGAGATGAACCGTAACGGACACCGTACTTACCGGTGATACCGACCTTCTTAGTGCGCTTAGTCCTGTATAAAAAATAATATGTTAGATTTTGTTCTTCATTTTCTGTGTGTGTCTTTCTTGTAGTATTCAGGAATTCAAATGAGCAAATAGTAAATGTAAAAAAAAAATGCATGATAGCTGTGTAGTTTAATCCATCAGAGTGAAGATAGGTTTGGGCCTTGAAAGTGTAGGGGTTTAAATTGCAATAATACATCCATTCCACAAGTTGAGTCGAATTTTCATTTAGGCAGCATCTTAACCATAAAAGTCGAGCAAAGTAGATATTAAATTATTTGATAGGTTTTCTCCATAGTCGTCAAAGGTCACCGGTAATTAAAACGCCCTTAGAACCCAATAAGTTTTTTTTCATCCAATGATACTTTTTTCACCCAGCGCGAGCCAGCCTGAGATATCAAATCAAAAAGTCGCTGAAACCAAAAAGAACTACACCACACAGCATACCAATCATTTAATCGAGTTACATCATTTGAATTCACCGACGAATAAACATCGTCGTTGTCCTGTCGGCGTCAAAATGGCCAAAGACTAAATAAAGGGGGGCCAGAACGGGCTTAGTACGTACATTTTTTATGTATATTAGTGCTACTATGACTCGAGGTAGTGAGAAAAAAAAGAGAGTAAAAAAACCAAAAAATTCCGGGAGAGCCTTTGACGAATTCTTTTTCCACTTCTGCCTCCGACGGTGGCTCCCAAGCGGTGCGTTGCCATGCCACCGCGCCCGCCGCCCGTCTTAACTACGCGGCGCCGGCTTAACTACGGCGATCCACCAATATGGCGTGGGCCCCACACGGTCCCAGACTGGATTGTGCGTCGGCCGGTAAGTTACCGTTTGGGTCTTCGCGCGCGGCGGCGCCATTGTGCAGGTGGTTTGTGACTGTTGTTGACGTAACCGCCATGCTGGCGCTGGCCCTGGCCCTGGCGGCGCTGGGTCATTAGGGCTAAGCCCTTGTTCGTTGCTGCGGGCAGGGGCAAAGACGGCAAAGCTTGCTGTCTCTATCTTGGCCCCCAGCGAGCGGCTCTCAGCGATAGCAAATTACAATAATAGACGATTACCATCAATGAATAAACAATGAAAATGAAAATAAATACAACCAACGATAAGAAAAAAAACATAGATTAGGAAAAACTAAACTCATAAAGATAACGCCACTCCTACAGAAAATTCCCATATATAAAAATACATAACTAACAATAACAATAAGAATCATAATCATAATAATAATAAAATAATCACCGCCCAGAGTGGAAATAATGATGGACCGTAGGCCTCCCCATCACCCACCCCAGGGGCTATTATCTACCCTCCATTCCAGTGGCATGACGTCGAATAGATAAGATAGAAAGAAATAAAAAACAAAGAATCAAAATAAAGAATAATAATAAAAGAAAAAAGAAATTAAACAATCAAATATCTTGGGGGGGAATCTAAGTTTAGTATTCGTAAGATTCACCAACGGCGGATCCAGAACCTAAAGATAAGTTATTAAGGTAAGCGGCCTTTTCGTCTTCGTATCTCTTCTTATCGTTCTTGGCCTTTTCGTCAAAGGGTTCCTTTTCGTCAGCGGTCATCATTCTCCACTTTTCACCCAATAACTTACCGACTTGTCCAAAGGCAATGCCGGGGTTTTGGGCGCGGATGAGATCACGGGTATCGTTGGCGAAGAACATGTAAGCGGATAAGGAACGCTTGGGGGCGTTAGGATCTGTAGACGTTAGTAAATAATAATAATAAATGATAAAAATAATAAAAAATTAAAATTAAAATAAAAAGTTAAAATAATAATAATATTATTTATTCTTTTATTTTTTTTATTTTTTTTTAAACATACCCTTCTTCTTTCTGGTAACCTTTCTCTTAACGACGGCTTGGGCAGCTTCTCTGGCCATTATGTATAATGTGTATGTGTGGGGGTTGATTAAAGGGGGGTTAGACGTATAGACTAGTAACTATAGTGATAGAGATCCTTGGTTAGTATATGGTGTTATCAGCGACGCGACTACAGGCGGGGGGAAGAGGGGGAGGGGACGAGGAGGAGGTGTGGTAAAAATATATATATAAAAAAAAGGCCAAGCAAGCAAAAGGAAAGAAAGAAAAATAAAAGGAAAATTTGCCCAAAGAAGCCAATAAAGAAGATGTGAATGCCATCAATTATTAAATATTGGTTCGTCGCGCAATATACACAATCCCGTCTGGCATGGCCCTCAATCCCACCGCATGATTAACTATGGGGTGGTGGTATAATATACACTTACTTAGCTAGCGGACGCGTTCTCTCTTAGTATCTTTAGGGGCACAAGCGGGAACACTATGGACGAGGCCTCTCAGCTTATTTATATTATGGGGCCCCTTCAGGCGGCGGATGGTGATGTGGGCCTTAACTACGGCGGCCCACTATGGGTGGCGCCGGACAGTGATGTGCGGGTGATGGCTGAAATCTACGCCGGGGGTTGATGGATGGCGTGGTGATCCAGGCCGGGTAACGCACCCTCCGCCGGGTGATATATTAGCCCATTCGCGCCATCGGCCGTTATGCGTGGCCCAGGCTGGCCTCGCTTATGTAATCGGGCCCCATAGATACATAATTCGTACCATGTGTATTGTATACGATTAGAATGTTTTGTATATGTGTATATATATATAATGGTGTGTCTAAACTAGGCCTTGATGTCACCGCTATCGTACATCGTACGCACGAATCTCCAGTTCTTCTGGTCGGGGGACCCGTTAGTACAACTACTGGGCTTGCCACCTAAGGAAGCGGACAATTCTACGTACTTGTCATCGCTATCCAGACTGGCTTCACTAGCGACAAAGAATCGGCTTTTCCAGGGCTTGCCGGCTTCTTCCTCCACCTTTCTCATCTCACGTTGGGCGTTTTCGATCTTGGACTTCTCCTTGGAGATTAAATCGTAATCGCCCAACTTAATGGCTTCGCTAACCTTGGTCCAGGCCTTTCTACTTTCGTATTCGTGTTGCTCTTCAAGAGGCTTGACGTTGAAAGTGTATTGAGGGGTGGACTTGGAATCGTAAAAGAGTTCTTCCTTACCGGTGGATTCATTCTTAATAGTGGATGAACCAGTCCATTGGCCCTTGATATAGTAAAGGGGCTTATCTTCTTGTTTGACGGCATCCTTGAAAATCTTAGCCTTGAAGCTGTTCTTCTTACCACTGAAATAACCCTTACCGGTGTAACTCAAGTCACAACTGTAGCCGGAGGTCGATTGAATATAACTATGACCTTCTAATTCCACATAGGGAGCGAAACTTAACAAACCCTCGATATGTAAGGCTGGTAAAGTGATCAAGTAGTGTTCATTGTATTCCTTAACGTAAATCAAAGCATGGCCGAATTGCTTCACGCCAATGGTGGTAGCTGAGATACTGGCCTTGAACCCGTTGAACCCTTGTAATTCAATACCGGCTTTATCGTTAAAGATAGAGTAAGCTGTAATAGGAGGATGATGACTAACTTGTTCGGAAACTAGGATAGTTTCACCAATATCGGCACTAGAGGTGCCACTGGCGGCTTGATATTTACCTACGAAAACCTCGCCCAAGAACGGATTGAGCGGTTTCTTCTCCGAACCTAACTGTTCGTTTCTACTAGCATATTGTCCACGTAATGTTGTAATAAACCACTTAGCCACTAAGAGGATTCTCTTTTCGGGATCAGTTTCCTTAGTGATGTCCACGAAGATATCGGGATGTTCGGCCCAGAATTGCGAGTATTCGGTAAGTGAAACGGGGGAAAGAATAAAGGGAGGAGCCGTCATAGAAGCAATATCACCGCTGTAGGCGGCGATACTCTTAATGAAAGAACCCCAACTGGCTGCGCTGCTTGACTGTAAAAATAGTGCAAAATAATATATATATATATATATATATCATATCGATTCAGTACCCAAACAAAATAAAGAAAACGTTCAGCCACCGAATCGATACGATTTTGAGATCCAAGTAAATCAGTAAGTAATTGGTCCGAGTAGTCTAGAAATAGCAAATGGCTAATAAACCCGCTGCCGTATAAATATCAACAACGACAACAGCAAAAACAAAACAAACAAAAAACTCACCATCGTGATTATAAAATTCTGATTAGTGTGAAGTTCCAAAAAAAAAAAATTAACAGCCAAAGTTCGTGATTCGGATCAGCATATAGCAAGCAAAACGGTTGGAGTTGAAGAATGCTCTCGGAGCTGTCGTCACCGCGCCGCCCAGGCGGTGGGTGGGACATTGAACCTCGTTTAGCCAGGCACGTTCCCTCGTTTAGCCTGAGATAGATCGTTTAGCGTGGATCAGTAAAAAATTATCTATAAGATCTGGTAATGATCACTCGGTATAAATCATAACAAATACATTAACTAATTAAGAAAAAAGAAAGGGCAATAAACCGTATCGCCTTATAAATATGAAAATACAAATACAAATACATATACACATAAAACAAAACACAAAACACAAAAACACGAAAAGCAAAAAACAAAATTAAAAAAAAGCGATAAATAAAAAATAAAAGAACGTAGACAGATATATAATCATAATCATAATCATAATCATAATCAGCCTAAAGACAGCCAATCCATATCGTCGTCAAACTCATTCGGCATCCCGTCATCCTCGCCGGGCTTACTATCCATAATGCCGGAATTCGTTAGACTGAGTTTTTCGTCAGATCCAAATAATCCAGTGTCGTCAACGCCCATGAACCCATCATTGGCGAATAACCCAGACCCATCGTCGTCCCCACTGATACCACCAATACCACCAATACCACCAACACTACTGAGACTATCTAAAACGCCAATAACGGGGGTATTACCCATATCTAGTGATTTATTGGATTCATCATCATCACCCTTGTTCGCCGTAGCGGGCAGCGTATTACCACCATTAAGCATCATGCCTTGTTTGGCAAGAATCTCCTGTGGGGTCAATTGATGCGAAACCACCGGTGTCATGGTGTTATTCTTGTTGTCGTCCTTAGGTCGCGGTGGTTGATTATGGGCTTGGTTTAGCGGCATGTTGAGATTGGGATTCATGGCATTAGGCGGGTATTGGTTCATAAACATGGCCAAGTTAGGATTAAGCGATTGGTTCACACCTTGAGGTTGTTGTTGTTGTTGTTGTTGTTGTTGTTGAAGAAGATGTTGCTGCTGTTGTTGAAGTTGGAATTGAAATTGATTTGGGCCTGGAGAAGATTGGTTTTGTAATCGGATCGGGAATCCTGAGGGCGGTTGTTGCTGTTGAGATTGTTGGGCTTGTGCCTGGGCTTGTTCCTGAGCCTGAGCTTGCGCTTGGGCCTGAGCCTGTGCCTGAGCCTGTGCCTGTGCCTGAGCCTGTGCCTGTGCTTGCGCTTGCGCTTGAGCTTGGGCCTGAGCCTGAGCTTGTTGTTGTTGTTGTTGTTGTTGTTGTTGTTGTTGTTGTTGACGCTGTTGTTGCTGGAGCTGCTGTTGCTGGAGCTGTTGTTGCTGGAGCTGCTGTTGCTGGAGCTGCTGCTGCTGGAGCTGCTGTTGTTGGGCTTGTTGTTGCTGACGTTGTTGTTCCTGTCTTTGATGTTGAAGCTGTTGTTGAAGCTGTTGTTGTTGAAGCTGTTGCTGCTGTTGATGCTGTTGTTGCTGTTGTTGCTGTTGCTGGATTTGGTTATGTTGCACGCTCTGGCCCTTACCCACCTTCTTCAATGATTCAGTTTGGTTAAACGGAGATTCATCGCCCTTAATAGAGCCATTAGTAGATTTTTCACTCATGGCTTTGGGGCCGTCATTGGCCAGAGCTAAATTATCTAGCCGGGGCGACAGACCAATCATATTGGGATTCGGACTACCCCCACCCATCATAGTCCGGGGACTATTCATATTAGCATTAAAGTCATTCAAGCGATTATTCGCTACGCCACCATGCGGTTGGCTTATCTGACCCTGTGCCTGTGCCTGTGCCTGTATTTGCGCTTGTTGTTGTTGTAAAAAGGCCAGCAACTCCGGGAACGAAATCTGTAACTGTTTATAAATCTCCGTAAGGGCTGGGATCTCCTTAGGTGAACTCATAACGGCCGGGAATCCCGTGCTCTGGAAAGTAGCCATATCGATACCCTGAGTTTCGCCCGCGGTCGGGTTATTCTTATTCTGTTTACTAGTCTTGTCGGCCACTGAGGCTAAGTAGGATAAATTGGCACTCAGCCGTTTTATACAGGCCTGAAACACCAACGGATTCGGCTGGTAAGGTATTGTTAATAACTGCGGTCCCGAGACAAAGGTATTACTATTATTCCGTCCAGCGTTGGCGTTGGTGGGTGGGGTTCCATCCGGCGTAGGAGTCGGTACAGAGGAAGGTGGGCCCTCGACTAAAATCAAATTAGGCGTAGAGTAAGGGTTAGATGCAATAGCGTGTCGAATCAAATGTTTGTTGATCTCCAATACTACCGAAACGCGTTGGCGTAACACGTTCAGTGCCTGGAGCGGTGTAAGGGCCAAAGCGCCCGCGTTAGGCAAACCGGGCAATCCTTGACCTGGGCCTGATATACCACCTGGTATGCCACCCGTGGCGCCCGATGGTGGCAATGGCTGTTGATTAAGATTCATCCCGGGGTTGTTGATGGGTATCGTGTTGGTTGGATTGAACATTTCCTGATACGGCCCGCGTACTAATAAAATGCAAGGGTTAGTGATTTAGGCTATTGAAAAAAGAGTCTATATTTAGATAAATTTGGCCAGACTGTCGTCGCAGTCCACGTAAGAGATATCACCCGACAAGTCAAACACGTAAATAAACCATCAACGGACAAAGCGCCCAACAACTTACAGGTTTGGTTTGAATCCATAGCGTCCATCCGGTCGATTGGCGTCAGAGGCGTAATCACCGATCGCGTCCGCCGTGAATGTTGGTCAGGCTGACAATCAGCGAACGGCGCTAGTGTAGGGTAATTGGGACGGGCTGGTCGGCGAGCACAGGTTGTGAGCCCACGTGGGCTCGTCTTGGTGATTGATTAGATTATCTTGATTTTGCTTGTTTTAATGAGATTAGATTATATTATTTTGTTATATACTGCTATATGCTTTTAATTACTGTTATATATGGCTATTTTTTTTAGTTGTACCTGAACGCCCCGAAACCATGTTCTTAATACTGCAAGAGAACGAAAGAAAAAATGAAGATGAAGAAAAATGAAAGAAAGAAAGAAGAATGAAAGAAGAATGAAAGGAAGAACAAAAGAGAGAATAAAAGAGAAAAATAGAAGAGAAAAATGAAGGAAATTTGTCGATAATAGAGGCCAGCGATTTCACAGAATCATCGTCTCCCCATTTACGATGGATTGAAAGGAATACCTTCAAATACCATAAACTCGTACGGGTCCAAATCATCCATATCGCCTAATCCGCCACTGCTATTATCACATTCATCCATGGGGTCATACTCGCTATTACCCCCATACGCGCCATTCATGAGATCCAACCCCACGCTGATGGGTCCATCCCTATTATAAGGATTATTATTGTTGTTGTTGTTGTTGTTGTTGCTGTTGTTGTTGTTGTCGTTGCTGTTGTTGTTGTTGTTGCTGTTGTTGTTGTTATTATACAGCCCACTTAGACCGGGGGTAGCACTACTCCTTAACGGAGCCCCAGGGTACGGGAAATGCTCATCGGCCATATCGGCCAATTCCAACTCCATAAAGTCCAATTCCCCCGGAGATAACACTGAGGCAAAATTCGTCGATGAAGGAAGGGGTAATGATTGTGATTGTGATTGTGATTGTGACTGCGAGATTTTGGTGGTCGTTCGTTGGGTTTGAGTGGACGTGGTGGTTCTTATTGGCGTGGAAGATGCTAATTTATCCATGTCATTACTACTGATATTGCTGCCCGCCAAGGAAGACAACGGCGCCAATACCGCTACCCCACCACTAATAGTCTTTGTTGAGGTCTTGGGTGTTCCATTCAATGGCCTCGATATTTTTGATTGTTCTATCACTAATTCCGCCGAACTCGACTCTACGTTGGAATTTGATCGCATATCCATGTTCGGTGGGGTCAGCATGGTGGCCGTGTCTAGCGACTGACGATGAGGGTTTGTCTTGCTTAAAGCCCGCGGCGAGGCCACCACCTTCCGTGAATTATTATGCATATCCAACTCGGGCACCTTCGTTGTCGTTGTCGTTGTCGCGGCGGTGGTTATCATCGAACGGGTGGTGTCGTTATCTAGATTACCCAGCATTGTATTCCGCCGTTGTCGAACGAATGGCTGTTGTCGTTGCCCCTCCTCCGATGGTCTTTGGATATTATGATTATCCGCATTGGCATAATGATGATGATGATGATGTTGGTGGATCACGATGGTTTGACCCGCTTTAATCATCATCGTAGCTAGCGTGAGCATATCCTCCGATGATATAGGGTTCTCTGTGCTGGTCTTGGTAGAACTTCCCGATGCGGCCGATTGGTGTTTGGCCATATTGTCGCGCAGATCGGCCTCGGTGGAAAAACTCCATTTGGTCGTCGCCAAATAACTCTCACTGAACCCCGTGGCAGGTGACAATATCGCATAATCGGACCCGTAATCGGGATTATTATTACCCATTTGTAAAAAATTTGGATCCGATCGAGGCGGGTATAGCGGTTGCTGATTGGGTACTCTCGTGGAGGCCGATGATTGTGACACGAAATTCGCATTTTGAAATCCTTCAAATCCGAATTGAGGTGGGATAGTCGATTTCCGTTGATTGAATTGTTGTTGCATACGTTGTTCATCTTCTTGTTCCTGGACCTGTTCTCGTTGCTCGAGACGCAATCTTTGACGTTGTTGTTCTTGACGATGTTGATCAAGGTATTGTTGTTCTTGTCTAAGATTTTCTTGTCTAAGATTTTCCTGAAGTTGTTGTTCTTGATGTTGTTTCTCGAATCTAATCTGTTCCTGTCGGTGTTGTTCCTGTCGATGTTGTTCTTGTCTAAGTTGATGTTGATGTTGCTGTTGTTGTTGTCGATGATGATGGTGATGTTGCGGTTGCGGTTGGACCTGAATCGGGTGATGCTGGTGAAGTGATTGTGGCTGATTTACCTGTTGTCGCAATTGTGGTGGTGGTATCTGTTGGTATACATCCTGTGGACCAATCGAATCAGCTGGGATGGGTTTCGCCTTGTATAAATAATCATCATTCAACTTATCGGTTTGGGTCATAAGAACTGACTCGTTAGCGAATGAAGCCGATGAGGTGGCAAAATTAATTTTAGAAGCGTCAAGATTAGGTATAGGCACGGCAGTAATAGAAGTACCAGTCATTTCACGGTCATTCACTGAGGTAGGTGGCGATAAGTTACTACCATCCATTGCATCGTCGTTTAATGATAGCGGCACGGGATGATTCTGATGGACTTTGGGCATGATATTAACCAGGGAACTGTCGGGTTGTTTGGCATTGTTATGAGATGATGACGACGACATTTCATCACCGGGGAAGAAAAGCAACGCGTTGTTGTTGTTGTTGTTGTTGTTGCTGTTGTCGTTCATAGGGGTTACGTTATATGGTGGTGTCGAAGAAGAATCGGGAGTTTCCTGAATTATATTAATTGAGCTTCCATTCGTACCGGGGTAACCACCCTTGGTAACTTGATTAACCAAGCGACGCCATCTATTACGGCAGGTTAACCCTGTACGAGATTCCATTTGTTCGGAGATAATCTTCCACCGAGTACCGTATTTCTGGACTTTATCCATTAATAATTGATCCTCTTCCTTGGACCATTTGCGTAGTCGATCACAAATTTTAGGATCCAAGACATCATTATACCGTTTAGAACATTGATCATCGGTACGGCCGGGGATCATACGAGCGATTTGATGCCATATGGGGCCAAATTCTTTAAACGCATTAAGTAAGTTCTCATCCTCATCTTCGGTCCATTTACCTCGTTTCAACTTGGGGTCTAAGGAATGAAACCACCGTTTGCGGCAATCTTTATTGGTTCGGTTTTCGAAATGGGCACTGATTTGATCCCAATTGGAATTCTTACCTCTATCATCACCCCAGTAGGCCACCAGGTCACGCAGTTTATTATCTTCCTCCTGAGACCATACTCTCCGGGATCGGGCTTGGTGGGTGGCACGTGCGCTGCCACTGAGTTCGGCAAGTTTGTTATCCTCGGGTGAAGTCATGGAATTGGTAGTATTGGGGTTAGACCCCGTAGAATTTTGCCGCAGTTTAGTATAATCATCCATCATGGCACTATCGGATAATGAGTTGTTGCTGTTGTTGTTGTTATTGCTGTTGTTGCTGTTATTGCTGTTGCTGTTGTTGTTGTTGTTGTTGTTGTTGTTGTTGTGATTCATTGTAAAGGAAGGAAGCGGAAACCTTCGGGATGGGCCACAAGTATACAAAAAATATTGCTATATATCGTGATATACAATAATATACCAAAGTAAAGTTCGACTGAAAATGAAATATAAGCTGGCGGGGAATAAACGAATATAAAGCGGCTCCAGCGCTGGAATGGGCCCGGAAGCAGGAATCGTAAACGTCCAGGCGGTTTCAAAGAAAAAAAGAAGGAAAAAAAGACGCTTATTCCTCGGGAGAAGGCCGCGAGATGGAGACGGCTATGAAGAGGGCGGGCACCGGAAAGGGCAGACGGTTGAAGAGAGCACGCAGAAAGGAACAGGCCGAAAGGGTCCTTGGGGACCGAGAGGGCGGAGCGACGAGTCGAGAGGTGGATCAGAAAGCCGGGGGTCGCAAGCTTGGCGGTCCGAGGGCTGAGAGACGAGGGTCAGCGCCTGGCCTCCAGCGAGGGTTGGGCCTGGCCGCTGCGCAGACGACGGCGGAGGCGGCGGCGGATGGCCTTGGGAGTTGGGAGCTGGGAGTTCGTTTCGCCGCTGGGTCTATTTAGCCGTGGGAGACGCCAAGCGTGTGTCTGTAGTGTCTGTAGTGTCTGTAGTGTCTACAGCGTCTGTAGTGTCCACAGCGTCCACAGCTACAAACATGGATCTGGACCGGCGAACCGCTGGCGTTCTGCCCCTGAGCTCGGGCCACAGGCCACAATAGACTTTAGCGCGGGGCAGCACGCCATGCGCCGGCGAACCTAAATGAAACCAAACCAGTAAGCATAATAGGCTAGTGGGAAAAGCCAGTGTCGATGGAGATATATAGATATATATATCTATATATACGTACGCAGGGGTCTGTCGATACTTGCCAGGACCATTCATAGTGGAGATACATATATATATATATATATATATATTAGCTGAAAATGGGGCGCGAAGACGACACAGCTAAACGGTATGTTTCAGAGGCCCCAGGGCGGGTTCTGGTCTTTGGGGTTTTTGTGGGGTCGTTTTCGTGTAGTTCTCCTCTGTGGTGGGGTGCGTTGTTTTTGTGTTTTGGTTTGGTTTTTTGTTTTTGATATTTTTGGTTTTTTTGTCTTTTTTGGTTTTGGTTTTTTGGTTTTTTGGTTTTTTTAAGCCCGTGTGCCTGGATGTATCTGGTTAACTATATATCCTCTAAAGCCTCTACTCTATAGCCTCTCTATAGCCTCTACTCTATAGCCTCTCTATAGCCTCTCTATAGCCTCTCTATAGCCTCTACTGAATTGCCAAACCATAAACTGGAAAGAAAAAGAATACCGCGCTACTGACCCCCAGCAGACTGAACTGAACTGACACCCTTAGGACTCCGCTGGGACTTTAGCTATTCGGCCTATTCCTTCCGTGTCTTGGCCCATCCCCGTCGAGCGGACCGTATTTATTTTATCTTGTCTGCAATATTGTTATTCGTGGACTATTACGATTACTTTAGGCGGCGGGTCACCAGTTATATATTCCTTTAGAGAATTGTTGTGTCCCTCTGGGTTTGAGCTCATCACCGGGGGCAGCGTAAATGATGAAACTCCCCCTGGGTGACAGTCGTTGCGGGCTAGGAGCAGGCGCCCACTGGGCACGAACACCGCGGGGCGGCGGGCTGGAAAGAAACTTGGTTCGCCATAGAAGTCTATGTCACTTCAGAATGAGCCAAGGTCTAAGTTAGTAAATCCACCATTCAATTTGGCCGCCAATGGACTCGCTAGTTGCGGTGGTGGTTCGTGGCAGAGCCCCAGAACGGGTTCCCAGCAGGTTATCCAGCCCCGGCCAGCCTACATGAAACCCACATAAGCCCCGGCATGCCTGGGGTGTATTACATACTACATACTGGCATTATTTGCTGGGCTTCTCACCTTCCCACAGCGTCATCCTCCAGTCTCGGCGGTTCGCTCACTTTGGTTCCGTTTATTCCACCCTCGCCCGGCCTGGTTTGGCCGCTCATATAGACTTGTTCTCTGTTGCCGTCTTATCTACATCATGACCGCCAAACGGCTCCCTGGTTCTTGTGAGTATTTCCCTGCTTTGGCGCCCCAGTGGCTTTGTTGCCATATGGTCCGTTCCCAATCTGGCCCGATCTGATCTGATCTCGAATCCGTGGCATACATTGACGGGTTTTTTTCACCGTTAAATCCACGCTACGCCCGAATTTTTATAATAAGCTAGACTCGATCTCCGGTGGATCCCTTTCTTGAGCTCATGGTTAATCCGGCCACCGGGGTTTTATAGTCGGGTCCCTCCTTTGATTCTCGCCAATTTGCCCATTTAGGCTTTGTTTTTCTTGTTTGTTTGTTTTTACCGCACCTTCTAACCTCATTTTGTTTTCTTTGCTTTTGCCTACCCATTTAGCTGGCATATCTACCCCTCCGCTAGTATCCGCTGCTTTGCTGGCTAAAGTATTCGATACCAGTGATGCTTACTCTTCACAGTATACCTTGGTCAAGGGCTTACGGCCTTGCCCACGCTCTAATAACCCCGATAGTGGGTCGGATAATAGAAAACCGCTATCATGGCGAGAATACGCTATATTAGTCGATAAGTACGGTATGTCTTATTTTGGGGTTATAGAAAAGAAAAAAGAAAAAACGAAGAAGAAATAAGAAGAAGAAGAAGAAAAAAAGTTTTAATTTCACATATTTTTCTTTATTTACTAACATTTTCGATAGAACGCACGGAACGATCCGCTCGTAAACGACAACCTAAATGTGCATCTCAAATCAGCTTACAGGATCGCTTGGCGCTCAGCTCAAGTAATCCATTATCAGCACCCTTTGATTATGTCTTATGCCAATACTGTCAACGGTCAGTCCTTTCGGTATCGTTTGCCAGCCATTTGAAATCAGATTGTCAGGTCGCCCAGCGGGGATTGGCCCAGGGTGACGCCAATACCTTAATTGACGAAACCCCCATGTCGCATAACTGCCATAATACTAATAACTGCAATTCAGATCCTGGTTCGGATCCGCCCCGCTACGATAGTCCAGGTGTCGGTAACGGCAAGCCCGTCGCCCGCGCATTCACACCTGGCCAAACTAAGAAAAAGAGCTTACGCGGAAATAGTGAACCCGTATCTAAGGACGCTAAGTTGTCTGGGGGTAGTAGTAACAATAATAATAACAATAATAATGATAAACGGAAATCCGAAGATATTGACGGTGCAGACGATGACAGCAATCCCAATACCGCCGCTTTTGTTTCTGCTAATGGTTCCGATCGAGATTCCACGGCGCATTCCGGCCCTACAAAACAACTCAAGAAAAAGAAAAAGGAAAAGACCAAAGTTAAAACTATCCCCAAATCAAAACTACCCGTGGACGTTGAGAAGCAATGCGGGGTACCCCTTGCCAACGGGTTACTTTGTGCACGATCACTCACTTGTAAGACTCACTCTATGGGTGCTAAACGAGCTGTTACGGGTCGGTCGGCGCCCTATGATGTCTTATTGGCCAATTACCAAAAACGAAATCAAATCAAACAAGCCCTCCTTAGTACTGAGTTACAATTGGCCAACGAAAATGAACAGTTTAGGGATACGGTGCCGCTGAGCCCCGAGGAGGAATTCTTACAGGTGATGCAGGGCGTCAAACAGTCCGTACCGGTGCCTGTGGAGAGACAAATCATTATGCCGTCGCGATTAAAACATGGATTCTTTCGCATGCGTGAGATGTTTGCGGGTGCGTTTTTGCCCAAGGCTCCTTCAACCTCAGATGTCGGCATGGGTGTTGGCGTGGGCGGTGTGGGTAGTATGTCCAGCATGGGTAATGTCTCTAGTCGCTCACTGGCCTTCAACGTCGAAGATCCTTCTACATTGCATTTCCTCAAACCGGCGTCGCTATCCAGAGCTCAGGCGATGCAGCAGGTCACTATAAAGCAAAGAGAGCAACAGTTGAGAATGTTACAACAACAACAACAACAACAGCAGCAGCAGCAGCAACAGCAACAGTAACAGCAATAACAATCGCATAGTTTTGACTAAAGACTTCCGGCTCAGTCTAAGTCACAATACCAGTGGCAATACTAATGAAAAAATTATTCATTATCACTGCATCCATCATCATTATCATCATCATCATCATCATCATCATCATCACCATCATCATCGTCATCGTCCGTATCGAATCATCATTATTATCCACTTTCGTCGTCACACTTACACATTCACTAACTTCATATTCTTGCATTTTTCCTTTTCTTTTATATTCTATTATAGTTTATTATTTTTGTTTCCCCTATGTATAAGTCTGCTGTAGCAAGTTCCAGCGACGTTAGAAAATTGCACGCTAAAACTTGTTTTTATCATTTATATAAACTAAATATACATGTACAAGTTATTTTATTTATATATATATATGATAATCATATCATTTGGAGGGATCCACAAACATGATCAAGAAGGTTATCACAAACACTAAAACCGGGATTAAACTCAACAAACGATTAAACCACTTAATACTAACTCTATCAATAACCAATGCGCGCTTTAACTTCATATCTAAATCATCGGCCATCTTCTGTTTACTAAACAAAGTTTCCACACGTGAGCTAGCTAAGCGGCCCATATTTTCCAACTCCTGGGGGCTCAATTCAAACGAAACCAATTTGATAATTTCGGCCCAGGCAGTAGAGTCCTCGGGTCTTAACCAACCAGTTTCACCCTCCACGACGGTCTCTAAAGGCCCACCGTTATTGATGGCCAGGACAGGGGTTTGCCACATCATGGCCTCGAGAGGCACAATACCAAAATGTTCAAATGAGGGTGTGTAGGTAAGCAAAGTGGCCATTTTTAACAGCGAGTTCTTGGCGGGATTCGGGATAGAGGGGATGAAGACCACCGATGTCGAGGCAATTTTGTTGTGAAGTTCGTGGATGAGATCATCG
Organism: Nadsonia starkeyi-henricii; assembly: GCA_030560865.1. Classification (NCBI taxonomy): domain Eukaryota; kingdom Fungi; phylum Ascomycota; class Dipodascomycetes; order Dipodascales; genus Nadsonia; species Nadsonia starkeyi-henricii. The sequence goes on along the minus strand of JAKTWC010000047.1, from coordinate 10,533 downwards.
TTATCATTAATAATCAATTTATGGTACGATAATTTCAACGTATCACATAACTTGATGAGTTCACGCAAATATTCGACGTTCTCACTAACACGGTCGTCGTAACCGCCCGAAACCACTAATTTCAATTCAGCAAATCTAGGCTCATGTTGGAGTAAGGCAAATGCCTTCAATACCAAATCGATATTCTTTTTACGTTCAAACCGATTGATGGAGAGAATCACCTTATAACCGGACAATGCGCGCTCGATACGGGCATCCAGGGGCTTTTGGTCCATAACGCCAATTTCCACACAGGGATATACAACCTCGGGGTCTTGCAGTGCCGAAATCCTCTTGAAGGTGTCATGGAATACACCCCGGGTGAATTTACTATTGACCACGATCAAATCGGCCAAACTGGTGGAATAAGCCTCAAACCAATCAAAGGGCACGCGGTAGGCTCGCTTGAGTACCGAACCGCGCTTAGTCAACAACTGATCCGGGAAATGACAGTAAAATAGAATACGACCATTGAGGTTGTGTCTAATAAAGGGGATACAAGCCGATAGTTGATCCACCACAAAGGCATCGTAATGTGACCCCTCGCCCGAGTAAATGATTTGGAACGTCAGGTGAATTTGACGCAGAATCGCACATAGGATAGAGAATCGACCGCCTAAATTGGCCGGTACTACGGTGTTCCCTCCTACAATAACCTTAAGCGTGCCATCGCGTGCTTCATCAAAACAGTGCGTGGGGTCAAAGTGTGATGTGTAGATAGTCACTTCGTGACCTTGCGCTTGGAGGCCCACAGCGGCGTCAATTACCAGGCGCTCAGCGCCGCCTAAATTAAATTTAAAAACCCCAATATAGTTAATAATGGGTCTCCGTCATATCAATGTATCTTGAGTACCTACCAATTCCTAAATCAGGGTGAATAAAGGCGATTTTCATTTTGGTGATTTGGTCAAAAAGAATTAGGTCAAAAAGTCAGTAACGGATGTCGAGGAAATGCAGATGGGAGGTTTGGCATGTAAGGTACAGACAGAGAGATGATTACGGATTATTCCAATCATAAAATAAACTAAATAATAATAAAATAATTTATATACGAAAAAAAAAATATTAAACATAATTATATCTATAAACTAATTCTTCTTTCCGAAAAAATCGGAAACCATTTGTTTGAATCCGTATTCTTTCTCGCGGTTCTCGCGGATAAGATCTTGTTTAACATGTAAAATCGGTTTATCACCATCAGCCTGTACCACGGCTGGTTCTTCAATGTTGGACACCGGTCGAGCCTTACGTTTAGTGGAATCAACTAGATTGGGTAAATCGGTAATAACGCTGTTGTAACAACGAACTAGCTCCTTATCCATATGTAGTGTGGTTTTTCTAGCAGGACCGGGGGCTTGCAAATTATAACTCCGAATCGACGAATTGACTGCATCGAGAGAAACTTGATAAAACACTCGTTTGGTCACCTCCCATTCATTATCCCGAAGTAGGAACCTCTTGTCGCTGTCTTGGCTCTTCTCGGCTCGGGCGTGCTGTCTTGCACGTTCCATTTTGTCCGCAGCCGTCAAATGGCTTAGTTCCGTATTCATGATGTACAAAACGTGTTTCCGCCAACTATCAGCGAGTACAGTACGGAAATGTTGAATCTCATTATTTACTGACCCTTGCTTTTCGATCCAGGGCGGCGTAATATTCTGCTGCTTTAAGATCCGGTTCATGAAATACTCGGTGGTGTCAATATAGGGTGAGCTGGCACTAGGATCATTAAACAGGGGTTGACCTCGGGGCAAGTTATCGAATTGTCCTCGGGCTCGCGCATCCTCAATTCTTTCATCGGCCAGCGATATTAAACCACGGATAGATGTGGGGACACGTTGTGGTGGGCCCAGTAGTCGCTCTTTATACCTCTCTGCGTACTCTGGATCATGTTCAAATGATGATGATAATGATGATACCTTCGAGGTTGATGTTGAAGAGTATTTTGATAAACTATAATCAAGTGATTTCTCCCTAGCGGCCGCCAATCTATCGGAACGCGACATCATACTGGGTCCCTGAGGCATTGGAACCCCAGGTTGGGCCAAAGGGGGTGGTGGAGTACTACTGCTACCGGTCAAATTAGGGGCCACAAATTTCACTTTACCTATTTTAAGTGGTTTATGTTTGTCTACCAACATACGAAGCACGGCATCACTCTGCTCTTCGGTACCTGACCAAGGATTCGCTGTGGCAATGTCTCTATCCTGTTTACTAGCCGACGCCGGTAAATTAGCCACGGCGATCTCCTTCGCGTACCGGGCTCTAAATTCCTGATCAGGTAATTTGGCAATAATATGGCTAAGAGAATCAGATACTAGCCCCCCCTGCGGTCTTCCGGCCATCGGATCATCCTTAAGAGGCATGGCATCCTCGGCCAGTTGCGCTAACCGTCTCATCATATACCCCGTATCGGGGTCATCCGTAGGTTCCTCAGGCTTGGGTCTGGCACCATCCGATGAATTAGATGACCATAACCGGCCCGAGGTACTGAACCTTCGGCACGGCACGAGCACGTACGTAAACTGAAGCGTCTTCATCGCTATTTAAAAAACCAATAAAGATACAAAGGGGAGGGGGGGAACAAGCCATATTGACCAGGTTACCAGAGGACGCTAATCAAACGAATAAATTACACTTCCCATAGTTAGCAGCCTCCCACAATGCGGCGGATGGCTCCGTGGCGGCTGAAACCCTTACCCGTGAATCTGAAAAAAATCAAAAAAAAATCAAAAAAATCAAAAAACCGATTCTCGACCCAATAAGAAAAGTCGCTTTACTGATCTTATCGGCCTTTCTGATCTTCTTCTTTTGAGCCAACTTTCAGTGGGTTTTTTTTTATTTCCCTTAATTCTAGATTTCAGTGCTTGCCGCTTTTCTTTAGTCTTATTCACGCCTTTTTAAACGGGGGAAAATCAAAACACAGTTCACTGCCGAATTTGAATAAAAATGGGTATGTACATAGAAGAATAAGTAGCCTCATGATTGAGCTGAATTCGCATTATTAACCTATTATTTATTATTTAGCTGGCTTCACTGAATCTCTGGTCAGCTCGTGGCATAAATCCAGAAGCACTGTCCTCACTGTGGGTGCCGTGTTAGGTTCTTTGTACTACTTATATACTACCAAGCCTGAATTGTTTGATCAAGCGCTCCAGACTTACAAAACGCTCACCACCCAGAATAATCAAATCAAGGATGAAGTTACTCCTGAAGAAGTCGAAATCCAGACTGAAGAAATCACTTCTTCGGCGATTCCTATGCCCGTTGATTTCACCACTTTAGGTAAGAACAACTCCAGTACCGCCGCCGTTCCTCTCAAGAAGCGCGTGCCCAAGAAGTTCACCTCCAAGAACTCCAAGGCCACGGTCGTTAATAACAACTACGTGGTCCCCTCTGTTGATAGTGAAGTTATTGTCTTTTATTCTACTCTGACCGGTAGTTCGGAAAGATACGCCAACATCTTACACACGGAATTAAAGGAAATTCTTACCAAGGAACCCGAATTGATTAATATTGATTACGTGGAAGATTTAGATGAATACTTTGTCACCCCTAAACGTGAAAATATCGTTTACCTCTTCGTAGTCCCCTCTTACGAAAATGAATCACCCCTGGATTTCTTCCTCGAAACCCTTAAGGAAACATACAACGATTGGAGAATTGATTCTACGCCATTATCTAAACTTAGTGGTTACGCCGTCTTTGGTTTAGGTGATAGTGAAAACTGGCCCGAAGAGGATAAGTTCTGTTACCAAGCCGTTCAAACTGATAAGTGGTTAGGTAAACTTGGTGCTAGACGTATTTTCCCCGTGGGTACCGGTTGTGTCAAGACTGACGCCGAACAAGTCCTCAGTGAGTGGATCTTACATTTAACCAATACCCTTAAGGATAAGAATATCCCCGAACTGATGGATATTGTCGATTCCGATGATGAAGGTACTGATGAAGAAGCCGAAGCTGAAGATAACGCCGTCGTTGATGTTGAAGATATGGGTGCCATTATTAAGAGAACTAAGGAATCTAAGGAAGATGTCAGAAAGGAAATGGTGTCCAAGGATTCGCCCACATATAACTCCTTAACTAAGCAAGGTTACACTATCGTGGGTTCTCACTCTGGTGTCAAGATCTGTCGTTGGACCAAATCTGCCCTTAGAGGACGTGGTTCTTGTTATAAGTTTGCCTTCTATGGTATTAAGAGTCATTTATGTATGGAAACCACTCCCTCATTATCATGTTCGAGTAAATGTGTGTTCTGTTGGCGTCACGGTACCAACCCCGTTGGTACCACCTGGCGTTGGCAAGTCGACCCTCCTAAAGCCATCTTAGATGGGGCCATGGAAGGTCATTACAAGAAGATTAAGCAGTTAAGAGGTGTCCCTGGTGTTAATTCAGCTAGATTCGCCGAAGCCATGACTGTTAAGCATTGTGCTCTTTCCTTGGTTGGTGAACCTATTTTCTACCCCCATATCAATGAATTCGTCGGTATGTTACACGAAAAGCATATTTCCAGTTTCTTGGTCTGTAACGCTCAACATCCTGATGAATTAGCTGCCATGGACCAAGTCACTCAACTATATGTATCTATCGACGCCGGTAAGAAGGAATCACTTAAGAAGGTCGACAGACCCTTACATCGTGATTTCTGGGAGAGATTCCAATTATGTTTGGATATCCTTAGAGAAAAGCGTAACCAACGTACTGTTTTCCGTTTGACGCTAGTTAAGGATTTCAATACCGAAGAAATTGAAGATTACGCCGATTTGGTTGAAAAGGGTATCCCCTGTTTGATCGAAGTCAAGGGTGTGACTTACTGTGGTACCTCCAAGGGTAACCCCCTGACCATGAAGAATGTCCCCTTCTACGAAGAAGTCAAGGTGTTTGTGGAAAGACTTAATGAAACTCTTAACAAGCGTGGTCTTGGTTACGGTATTGCTGCTGAACATTCTCACTCTTGTTGTATTCTCTTAGCACAAAACAGATTCAAGATCGATGGTGTCTGGAACACTCATATTAATTACCCCAAGTTCTTTGAATTATTAGAATCCGGTAAGGAATTCGGTCCCATGGATTACGTGGCCCCTACTCCCGAGTGGGCCATGTACGGTGCTGAAGCTGGTGGTTTCAACCCTGAAGATACCAGATTCAGAAGAAAGACTAAGCATAACCTTGCCTTGGCCGAACAAGAAAGATTAGCTCAAGAAGAAAAGGATAGAGCCGAAGGAAAGGTTGTCGAAGAAGAAGTCGCTGAAGAAGTCGCTGAAGAAGTTGTTGAAGAAGCTGTTGAAAAGACCGTTAATGCCGTTAAAATTGTTGATGAAGAGCCTATGGAGGTTGAGTTTTTCTAAACGATTCCGTTTTTGGGGAAAGTCGTTCATTGATATTTCATCTCATTCTTAGAATAGTATCCTCGGATTAAGCTTTTTGTCTGTGGTTTTCCTTATTTGATTTTCTGTATTTTTATCTATATTAATGTCAATTATTATTATTTTTACCAAACATGTGTGTCTTTACGATGTTCTCATTTCATATTTAATCCACAAGAAGAAGGTAGTTTTGTATGTCATTTTGTATGTAATTTCGTAATAGTGGCCCTCCGTATCTCCCACCCACATTTTGGGAGGTTCGTCTTTAAGGCCCTGATGCAGATTAGACTCTGCCGTCCCCGACTTCCTCACATTCAAGATTCAACGGCCCATCTTTCGGCTTTATTTCACGCAATACTCCATATAAACTCATAATATGTTGGACCGAAAGTCGCTTGAGACCATCAGTCGGCTGAAGGAGGCTCTTGGTAAGACATCCACCGCTTTAGGTGCCGAGGACGAGTCAATCGGCAACGCCGTTTCCAATCGTGGTAACAAATTGAAACGACGTGCCTCGGATGTCTACGAAGGTAAACTAAACTCACCCTTACTTGATCGTCATGGAGTTGAAGAAATCGAGTACTCTGGTGTTAGAAGATCTATAATATACAAAAAGTCTAAATATGCCGTGCCTATTTCGGCTGGGTACACGAATACTGCCAACGATAGCGGAAGTGAAAGCGAGGACGACGACCCTTATGCTGGTATTAAAATTGAAGGTATGTGTCTAGTAATTTTTCCTTTCTTATTTATTGCCTTTGTTAACAAAAAAATGAAATTCTAACCTTTTTTTTTCTATATTAGAAATTCTCGCGCCTATCGGTCACCCGTCAGAGCTTCCTACTCACCCTGCCCTTTCTCACACATTCACTAATAAGACAATAAGTTCACTAGCTAAGCGCGCCTTGGATGTGATCTGCCATGAACAAAAGCATGTTATCCAGTTCGCGCGCTTAATGAGCGTGTTTTTAGGTGATGATCCCAGTTATATCTTAGCCAATAAGCTCAATTTACCTGAATATGATCATCATTGGGTCGACGAAGACGAAGAAGGTTCGACATCCTCCGGTGCCAATAATAATAATATTTCGGGTAATGCCAGTACAAAGGAAAAGGAAGATTTTAATGCTAATCAACCATCTCGCAGAATAACGCGAAATGCATCATCCCAGGAAATCGATTCCTTCTTTGCGTTACCTCAAATCAATGTTGATCGTGATTTCGGTATTAGTGCTGAGGCCGCCGAAGATACAAGGCAGTTGACTCAAATTGCCTTGCAAAGAAGTGAAGAATTCATAAGATGCATGACTAACGTCCGTATGGGACTCTTGCGGGCCGAAAGATGTAAGAATTTCGTTTACAAATGGTGTAAGGAGATGGCTGAAGGTGAAACCGAAAGCAATTTAGATGATGATGATGAAGGTTCAAATGAAGGTACGCCTGAGGGGGATGCTGAAGATAAATAATTTTCAAAAGATTATTCTTTTATTCTAATATTCTATTCTAATAATTTCTTAATATATATATATGTTACACGATGATATTTTACAAAATAATTAATACTACCATCCACCACTAACATTTCTATCTAAAACTTCAATCAAACCATCACTCTTGGTCGCGGTTTCACCGAAGAAGGGCTTGACAGCTAGTTGAACAACGTCTCCAAAGAGGCCGGAAATAATAGACTTGAGATTGTCGCCAGTTTGCTTGAAATCAGGATAAGCGTTAACCTCCAAGAGATGAACATTATGGTCAGAATCGACCAAGTAATCAATACCGTAAATTTCAAACCCGTTAGGTAAGGGTTGGAAGTTAATACTGCCGGCTGAAACGGCAGCATCAAATAACTCGCCAGTAATAGCACACAACTGTGAAAATATAGCTTCTTTTTGTTCTTGTTTGAGACCGTTAAGTTCCCAGAAGGCTTGAACTGATCCCTCGTCCTGGTTTTCACCTTGTAAACAGGTATTGGTAAGTTGGCCGTAAAGACTGATAACATCATTTTCGTCAGCTTCAGGGGACTTGTAATCTGAAAGAGCGAAAAGGGCCAGCATATGTTTGTAGACGTAAACTTTAACAGCACCAACACAGACGACATAAGTACGGATATGAAATTTACGGTTATTATGTTGAGATAACAGCAGGGGCTTGTCGATATATTCTTGAACGATGAAGTGACGTAATTGAGATGTCACGACACTATTTTCACCTAATAAGCTCTTAGGTTCTGAAGTTTTAGTGGTTTCTTCGGTATCTGAATCGTCTTCTTCATCGTCGGACTCTTCTTCGAATTCGTCAAAGATGGCTTGAAGTCCCTCAACGGAAGAGAAAAGTCGGATACCTTGACCTCTATCACTCATACTGGGCTTCAAGATCCAAATCTTATCACCGGCTTCTAATTCACCTCTGAGTTCATAAGCCTCATCAAGTGCGTCGTCCAAAAATTCAGCATAATCTACTTCGATGTTGTAAGAGTCTGGGAACGCAGTAGCGATTTGTGATTCAGGGTTCTTAGATTTGTACACGGCAACGGTATTACTCAGGTAATGTTTACGGATCAGGGCCTTACGGTAGATATAAGAGCAGGCCAAATATTTATCGGTATTCTCCATCATCTTGTCAAAATCAAGATCTTCGTATTCACCATATTGGAACACTTGGTCGTTAGGTGAGGCTTCATCCTTAGAGTCGATTAACTTAACATTAGGTAAGTGGATATTGACAGCTTTTTGGAGGACGGGGTAGAGATAGGACTCGCGATCGACTGTCAAGAGAAACTTCTGATTATTTTCGGTACTCATTTTTTTTTCCTTTTTTTCTACTTAAAACCTAGATCTCAATAGCCCGCAGGAAGAAAAGAAAAAAAAATTAGTACACTAATCATGTTGGGAAGGAGATACAGCGATCTCACACAATATGCAAGATATCTGACTATTGGAATCGAGCTAAATCTTGATTTTACTATGGAAGACGTTACTTTTTTAAATTCTACAAATATATAAACACCTATACATATTATCTTTCGATAAATAAACCCTAGTTTAACTTAATTTCTTGGTTATTGTGAGGCACACTTTGGAAAGAGGCTCTGAGAGGGGTGACACTAAATAAGATTGTTAGTAATAGATCAAGAAGAAAGATAAAACACTCCTATATATGACAAAATATACATACCTGATAGAACCTTGATGTACAATATAACTATCACCGTGTTTAGCCTTCAAAACATTTTTGTGAACATAATCGAAGTCGGGAGTCCATGCGAATTGAAGCTTTTCCTTATCATATTCAGCCTTATCTTCCTTAGCAGTCAAGGGTGTAAAAGAACTAACCCATCTGTTTTGCAGAATGTTGGAGTAGACAATAGGGGTAGACGAAGAAAGGGTATCGACAAGAGGGATGTTGACACTATACAAATCGACCGAATCATCCTTAGGCCAATTTTCGTACAAGTGTTTAATGATTTCAACACCCAATCTAGTGGCTTCAGTGACGACATCGATATCATGTTCCTTGGTTCTGTAAGCGTAAGATAAGCCAATGGACTTTACACCACAAAGGGCACCTTCCATAGCGGCGCCAACGGTACCACTGGACATAATGTAGACAGCACCGGAGTTACCACCCAAATTAGGGCCCGAAATAATCAAATCAACGGGGCCCTTTTGCCTAAATAAATGATTGATGCCAATATTAGAACAAGTGGCAGGGGTACCATTTAAGAGAGTCCATTCTTCTTCGCCATTGTTCTTGGGTTGGTCATAGGGCCCAATGTAGGGTTCGCCGATAACCTCGGAGGGTGTAATGTAACTGGCGGTAATGGTTTGACCGATCATATGGGCCTTACCAATCCAAGACTTTTGCGAATTAGGTAAAGCAACAGATATATCCCAGTCGGTGTTGTTCTTTAAAGTTTCGATAAGCTGGTGGACGAAGGGCGATGTGATAGCACATGGAGGGCCGTCATCGTTGGTAACCTAAGTCAGAAAGTAACGAAAATCATAGAGTTAGTTTATGGCTTTTCCTATATAGAGTTGGTTAATACAACATTACATTACTTACTAATACGTGCATCTTCAAGTAGGGGTTCTTGAGAATAATTCGAGCGTGTCTTTAAACTAAGTAATAAGATTCAAGCCGTGGCTCGCGGTCGATTCGACGGGACGGATCAATAATCATCATGTGACTTGGGCCCGGCGATTAAGATATTTTGAAGGGTTAGGGTCGGGTTCTTATCTTTTTGATCTTGCCATTCTGTCCAAATTGGTGATTTCCATTACCCGTTCATAAATCAAGCTATTAGTTACTAATAATAAGCGTTCTATTTCTTGGTTTTATCAGCTATGTCAAATGGTCATTTTTTGGTAATAAAAAAAAGAAATGTAACTCCGATACGGGGAATCGAACCCCGATTTGCCCGGTGAAAGCGGACCGTGCTAGCCATTACACTATATCGGATTTTATTGAGTTCTAATAATTTTGAAACTACTTATTTTTGGTTTCAGTACCGTAATTGGGGGTTCGGGTGATTTTGTCGTAACAGAAAACGCTTGGCACTTTCCTAAGCTAATTTCATCGATTTGAATCCCATTAAGCACAAATCTATTCCTCTGGTTCACTCACTCTAGAGTAACAGACTACTGAAGTCTAACATTACTACTAATTCATTTTTATAGGATCTTATGAATTATAGAAGCATATTTTATCTAGGTCCAATTAATAAACGAAATTATTCCAAAAACGAAAATATAATTATGATATTGCCATATAGGGAAACTATCACCAAAAGGCCAGTTCTACGAATCGACAGCCCTTATTATGGTTCTCGGCGGTACGGGTAAAACAAGAGGTTATGATCCTGATAATGGAACAAATACTCTCCCAACCCCAGGCTTGAATAATACTTCAACAGCTATCGAAGCGTACAAAATCAAGACAACGAATATTTATACTTGGATATTTCTTTTCGGACAATTTGAAAATTTCTTTTATTAAAAATAAGAGATATAAAAAAGACTGCAGCACCTTATGTTCCCACGTGGTCTCCCACCGTAGTACTTATGAAGGCTCTCACTGGCTTAACTATGATTGATCGGACGGGAAATCGTGCTTTCCAGTGGATATGGCC